>JAMKCH010047827.1:0-11015 GCA_023653785.1 Ophioderma brevispina
CTTTGTTATAAGGCTTACACCAAGGTTTGAAAAACCAAGCGCATGCAGATGCAGTCATGCAGTGAGAGCACCCAGCTCAGCTGTGTTCGAAATGTGCCCGATAGTGATCGCGTGACCTTGAACTTACCAGCCACATTCCTGCACACAGCTGGGCATGGGCGCTCTCACTGCATACTGCATCTTCATTTGCAATGCGCCCGGTTTTCCTAACTTGTGAGAAAATTTGAGGACGATGCTAATGACAACAAATACCCAGCATTTATTGAAGTATTTTCTGGTAAGTTTGTGTTCATTGTGCTGCAATAGGAATTAAAAATGTATTGATCAACCAAATGTTTTCGTCAAAAGACTTATGCTATTCATACCCAGATAATTGTGTGTTCGAACCGTCAGAATGAAACCCACTTTTGATAAAACATGTATTTTTGTACAATTAAGAAGTGTGTTTGAAGTAAGGCAATTCTCAATTTTAAGCACATTTATGGAAATGAGAACGAAATTGTTACTTGAAGGTGAAAAACAATTTAAAAAAAAATCTTTTGAAAATAATTAAAACATGGTACATGTGCCTCTCCGGAAAAGCCTTGTTGTCATTTTGTTATTTTTCCTACAAGTGCCATAAACAGATCAGAATAACTTAGACAGGGCCTTTACTTTTGACTAGAGTGAAGGTTCTGAAGAGAGTGTCGGGTGATTAAAATAGTGTGCCCAACCTAATAAGTTAGAAATAGTCCAGCAGTAGTCCCCCAATTGACTTTACATAGACCTTGCACAAGAGTGCACAATATGTTTTGATGTTGAAGGTAATATTGACTGCTGAGTCCAAATCATGATGATGCAACTTTTTCTTCTTTGAGCATTTTGAGATAGAAAAGGGGATACTTTCATGCCCAGGAGTAAAAGTTGTCTATGTTTCATATGGTGTAAACGGTTATTAGACATGTTCTCTGGTATATGGTGATGATAGTTTGTACTCTGGATCAAACAGTAGTTTGCTATAGCTAAGACACTTTAACCACAGTAGGCTTAAATGGTTTCAAGGTCACTATCCTCTGCTAAATACCTTTGGTGCTAATAAATATTAGTAAGTGTAATTTTCCTATTTCCCGTAAATTCCCTATAAAAACACAATGTAAACAAATCGGACAATTAGAAGTTAACTGATGATGACCTTGAACAGATATTGGGCCCTGTCGTTCAAACAACAAAAAGTTGTAGAATAGCAAACTATACATTTTAATTCATAAGGACCAGGTAAACATGTTTATACATCTTTGACACTTGATTTGAAAGGTTGGTTTTTGGAAATCCCCAGTGTATTTAACCTTCCCTATATCAAAATACTCAAGGATGCTCAGTTTAAGTTCAGGTCAATGTTGTGCAGGAATGTCCAAAATGGACCGACTTCAAGTGCCTTGTTTATGAGGATGAATGCAATACTTTTATATACCAAATTGGGTGATGTAAAATGGTACACTGTGAAATCTATGGTTCACGTGTGTGACGTGTTCAAGTCGTTTCAATGTTATTAATACCAGTTATCAAGTTAAAGGGAGTTAAAGTGAAGAGTGTGTCATCTGTTTTCAGATTTTAAGTACATGTAGAACTTACTGAAAAGTGATTGTTGTAGTTATATATATAGTGTTTAAATGCTAAAGTGAATCACCAGGTCAAAGATTAATAAAGCTGACACTCAATTGAAAATGTTAGGTCTCCGAGTCCTTATTTTAGAGCCAAATTTGAGAATCTCTGAATGTTCCTGCCATTTCGGGTTTAGAAATTCTTAGTTGATGACAAATAAGTGACTTTGTTGTCTATAGAAATGGGTCTAGCTGACGTTCCATACTCACCGTGGTCATCCAAGGTACATTTCGTAGGACTGACGTGTGGATGGACACAATTGTTATCTGCAACAGAACACAGAAAAAATAATCAGAGTGAATTGGATATTGTAACATTTAAAACAAAAGTAATTCTGTTCATCAAACGTTTAGCCAAGGACATAATCCAAATGACTGGCCTTAACAAACAAAACAGAATCCCCATCCATAACAAATACGCACATTGATGTGAGAATGGGAGGGGTGTCGAATTTTACAAGGGTGTGATTTCAGGCTAACCTTTCTCTGTGACTCAAAGGCAATAGACGGCTTTATATAACTAGTGCCAATTTTGAGCTGTGCCATAGTTACAAAATGCACTGCTGTTGTATTGTTAGAATAATCTACATGGTAATGTGACATGAAACAAATGACTGCCTTATAATCATGCAAACAATTTGGGCTGCAATTAATGGTCCTCACTGCCTGGGGCTCATGAAATGGAAACCCAAACTGTCCCGGATATTATTTGTAACTATTGTTATTATTGGCAGTCAATATTTGCATATGATAATCTGTTAATTTGATCAGACCTTCAGCTGTAAATATTATTTGAAAAATAGTTATATCGTATATTATTACAGTAACAGGAAATTATTCTAATTTGTTTCTGTTTTAGGTCAAAGGTCATGTTGAGGTCAAGGATTATACAAGATGAGGTAAAATGTCATGGAGAGCTTTTTAAAGGTCATTGAGCTTCATTTGTTATACTCTGGGTGGTGGGTGACCTGCATATGGTACGGATATTATTGGTGATATGCTTACATGTGAGGTGGAAACAACATGTGAAATTTTGAGTTAAAATCAGTCCAGCCGTCTGCATAATAGAAGCAAATTGACCCTAGAACAGTGGGCAAACACCATTTTGGAGATGTTTTTGTTCGTACATTTAAAAGAAAAATTGCTAGGACTTAAATTTCATGGGGTAATGAGGAAAATATGAACTTTCTTTCTGATAGGGAACTCAAAAATATGAAATTTCTTCATGATACGAAAGTCCTCAAGTGTGATGGAGTAAAGTGGAGGATAGTTGTCGATCAGATCATCCACCTTTAACTAGCTGCCAACTGAGAGATATTCATTTAGTTTTAAATGGATGGGCTATTAGGACTACTGTCACTATTTTAAAATGAGTTAGTTCCCAAATTTGTCTTGTATATTTGTTCTGCATAAACACTGTCACTGATGGGGTCATACAATATGTACCGATATTCTTTGGTGACATTTTCTCAAATCAAATGGTCAAAGTTAATTCGACAAATAATGTTAGTTTTTTTTATGTGTAGATAGCAAAAAGCCATGTGTGGGTTATTGAGAGATCTGCAAGGATTTCAAACGACCTTTTGTCTGTTATGCTGTAAGTTAATGCCATATCACTGTTTCAAATGTTTGCCCTATTTTCTATTGCTCCAGTTGTATCTGACTCTAATGCATGAGAACGCGTTTTAAACCCAGTAGACTTTTTTGTTCCGTCGAGTAAGTGCTAAGTGAAAACACAGTAGTAGTTGGGTCTTCATGAAGTTGAAACAAAGTGGGACACTGTTACACAATCTTGATAGTTAAAAATCTCCTCAAATGCTTCTGTAAACAATGGCAAGCCTTGTTTTTGCAGAGTGAAAAAAGCTCTGAAAATGACTATTAACAAGCTTTTAGTTGGTTTCCATGACAAAAATGCAATGATAACAGCTGTACAAGATGGTAACTGGGCACACTGGGGGTGTACATTTGTGTCTCCTTCTTCATCCTTGACATACAATTTGATATGCCTGAGGTAATATGGACGTTAATCCTCATTTAAGAGCTATTTGTTTTGCTTTGAATCTGGTGTCTAGTTCCTTTTAGCAAACTGATTGGAATGTTGTAACACAACCCTGTTGTATCTTTATGATGCATTTTTGTTTTTTTAGAATTTATTAAAATTGTCAGGCGAAATAATTCTTGAATGCTTTTAAAACTTGGTGAAATACTTGCAAGGAATAAGGTTAAAATAACTTGCTGATACAAGAAATATGAGTATAACATTACTTAATAATAAACCCTGTCGTATAATTTTTTCATGAGTCATTGGATTGATATATGGGAATATTGACATGAACATAGTAAATTGTAGATTCATGTCAAAGCACTTCATTGTCGTCTCAAGAAATTATTGAGTTAAAGGTGCCTTAATCTGACGGTGAATTTTACATTTTAGTGGAAAATAGTTTCTGTTGGAACATTTATTTAGCAAACGCTAAGAATATACCTATATATTTATTAAAACAATCTTTGTACTACAAATTTTGTCATCTAAGATGTGTAAGCCTGAGTTAGTGGAAAGTTTGTGAAATTGCCTCCCTATGTCACCTCTGACATATTTACAGTTCAATGGCAGGCAACACATAGCATTGCCATTCGATAAATAGGGCCACTGTGTCAAGAAGAAATCCAACCACGGCATCTCGTGAACTATACCTTTAAAACAGCCTTTCTTGAACACCCCCCCCCCCCAAGGAGGCGAGAGGAAGGATTGAAGTGGGCATTCCGTGGGATTCTTATCTATCACTGGAGATGACCAGATGAGAATTTCACTATTCTATCCTGGGGCAACAATAGTCATTTTCAGCCTTCTGGTAAGTGAATGTCCCTTTTTCATGCCCAGTTTGGGTTGAAAACGGGGGGAAAATTAGTCCAATCTCAATTTGAAGCCAAAATTTTTTGTTTAAGGTCAACAGCTGGAAAAAAAATGACAAATTTGTATTAAGTGTGGCTAACTCTTCATCTCTGGTTTAGCTATGAGTCCTTTTTTGGCAAATAATTGGGTATCGATACTAACACAACAACAAGCTATCATTTGGCTTACCATAAGATGGAAATAAGTTATTGCAATGTTCCCATGCCACACACTTATTTTTTTTAAAGCAGTACAATATGGTAATACTGACTGTATTATCAGATTTGGTTTGAAAGGTTGTTAATTTTAACAAAGGCACTACAGAAATTTGATAGCACAAAGTATATAACTTTTCACCAGAAATAAATAACTCAAAACAAAATTTTTTAAGTGTTTGAAATCTATAGGTGACTAAGTAGTAAATAGGTAGTGTGATTGTTTTGTAGGTTAACGACCCCCCGTAGATCTGAAATGGATTGTAAAATGATTATTTAAGCATAATACTAACTGAATGTTTTATGATTGAGTTTTTGGAAAAGAAAATATCCATGTTATTTTTTTTTTGGCCATATTGGAAATAAGAACCTTTCTAGATGTGTATCTTTAATATGCAAATCTAATTATCGGTCGCGTAACGACAGTATATTAATTTTACTCGGGGCCATTTTTTGGGCCGTTTTGTTCGCGGATCTCCGTAAATGTCGTTTATTTCGGCGGTGAAAGGGTACTTGCAAATACGCAGCTGGTGTTTGACCCCCCCCTAGAAATTGTCGGTGTAATTTCTTTAGCTTAAAGTGTTTTTAGGTAAAAATCGTTTTTTTGTCAAATTTGTTTTTTATATTTTATATGGAAAGTTTGGTTTTGTTTCCTGGATTTTGAAGTATGTCCGAGATCACTTAATCACTGCTTTAAAGATGTATCTGAAAAGTGCGCTTTCTCGAGTGCGGATTTTGTTTACAATCGCGTATATGTGTATGAAAATAAATATTGCTGCCAAAAAAGGAAATCAGTGACGGTTGATTTCCCCCGATCCCCTCAGGCATTTGAACGTAGGGTTAGTGGGTAAAAGTACACGTGGTAAGCGGGTTAGTTCGAGGTCACTCTAACTGGACACTCCATATTACGCCCGGGCTATGACGTGTCAAGTTAAATAGCGGGGGTTACCATATCATTGTTGCAGCGCCCTAACACTAGCGAAACGTTACACATTGAGACATCAGGTCACTCTGGCATTCTTTATTTTTCTTTTTCACATGAAAACAAGGTGCAGGGCTGACCTCTCCAGTTGGTAAAAACGTTTGAAACAACTTCGTTTTTGGGGCTCGTAAATACGTTGTTTTCATTTTACAAATATGCAAAATACCCGGCCCTTATGTTATTTTCAGAATAATTTAATATTTAATTATATTATGATATTTTGGGTTGAAAAACAAGGATGAAAAAGTGAAAAAAAGCGTGTTTAAAGAATGCGGTGTCTTTACTAATTCAGGAGCACCCTCATTTTTGTGACCAAATCATAAAAGGACACCTTATCTGTAAAATAGTCCCTGTGCACGTGAAGCGTTGTATCTGTTTTTAGAAAGCGAAGACCACGGTTAGTCCATAGATTGCCAGTTGAACAATGAATTCCCCTATATTAACATGGAGAAACATCACTGATTGCATTACAGACCGTGTGGGGACTCAACCCCAGAGCAAGGAAGCGTGTCTTTGTGTTTGTGAAATCCAGGCCTTCCTGACCTCGTACAGACCATTTCTTATCTCAATGGTGATGGTTATCAATTGGGTCACTGTGCCTCAGGCTGACTGTACACACTAATTAGTCGCTTGAACCATTTACCTTACCTCAATGGCTTCTGTGTCTCTGTCCCTCTATCCTTTGATTTATTAAATATGATCTTGTTGGTATGGGTTTCACATCCCACTTTGGCTGATTTTTTTTTTTTTTTTTTTGGGGGGGTGGGGGGGGGGGGTTCTTATCGTTAATTGTCTTAGAATTTTTATTGTTTTGGGTGTAACGAGATTTTTTCGCATATGACCAGCACAAAAGTCATACCTTAGGCCTAAAGCAGAACAAAAGAAATTAACACAGTTCAAAATGAATACAATAACAAACTGGATAAATAAAGAAAAAGATCATTACAAATTAAAAATAAAAAAATAAAGAAAAAACGAAAAATAATAAACGGACGAGAAAATAATAACAATAATTAAAAATGAAAACCAAATCAAATCCGTGACACTCCTCTTAGAATATCATTAAAATAAATCGTTTTAAAATCCTTTTTTTAATGACTTTAAAAAAAATAAAGATATTTATATAGCGCCTTCCCCCAAAAAAGGATTGCAATATAAAATGCTAAATGGAACCAATAATAAAAAAAATCAGTACAAAATAAAAATAAAGAAACGACAAAATAATAAAACAGCCAACTGGGCAAGAAATCAGCAAATAACGTGAGATCAAATAAAATATTTTTAAAAATAATCAATCAAAGCCGTAATACCACAAAATATTAATAATAAATCATTAAAATGAACATAAACTTCTCTTAACACTAAACAAAATAAGATGACTAAATAATAAAATAAAACAAAGTAACAATAACACCATACTACAATTACAAAAATTAAAAAACAAAAATTTTGAATAAAACAAATATAATAAAGTAAATCGTTACAATAAAATACAACAATAAAGATACTACTATGTAAAATAAAAACTAAATAATTAATAAGAAATGAACACATAACAATTACATAATTAAAAACAAAATACACACTATGAATAAAATAGATACATTATCAATTAAAGTAATAATATAAATAAACAAAAAAAAAACGAAAAGGAATTGTTCGCGAATGAAATTTTCATTATTGTAAACCCATGGCGTCATATTCCAAGCAGTTATCAAGAAAACTTACAGCTTCAATGCTGGACAGCATCCTTGTCACCTTACAGTGTGGATATATCAAACCAAACTAGGGGCCACCACCACAGCCTGCACGCACCACTGTAGAATCTCTTACCAGGCCCCTCACAATTTTTTTCCAAGTGTCATCATGCATCTGGAACACCCCTACCAGCTTTACTGGGTTCACTCATCACTTGGAGTTCCGGAGCCGCCTTAATCCACTCACACCCGCTAGCTAGCCACACGACCTTCTTTTTACTTGCACCCAGTCTTTTTGTATCCTGCACACTAAATGTTGATCTTTGTTCCTGTGACCAAGCACCTTTTCACCGAGTACAACAATACTCTACTACTGATTGATGTAATGATTGGAAGATAGATAAGATAGATGCCGTCAACTTATTCCAGTTTAACTCAACGCTAAAACTTGCAATTCGCTCCTGAACTGCAATCCACGGATGACAATCCATCTTTGACATCAATTAAAAAAATCTAAACTAACAACTTGCAGGAAACGTCTGCTTCAATTCAACATAAAAATTCCAGCCACCTCAGTTATCAACAAAGGGCTCAGAGCGACCGATAGGTTCTGAACAGAAGCATCAAACCACCGCCAACATGAACCGCTGGAAACGCACAATTTACAGCCGTCCCCCCCCCCAACCAGTCCCCAACTAGCCACGCAAAACCTGAAACCTAGAAAGCCGAGACCCGCGAACTTCTTAGTTCTAAATTATATTTAATATGGAAAAAGAATTGAAAACAAATTTTACATTTTTAGTACCATAACAATATTTAAAAAAAATTACACTGTGTACATTAGAGGAATGTTAAAAAAGGAAATCTTTGCCTGTTAGGCATAGTTTTGTGGGCACGGATGTTGGTTGGTGGTGGTGGTTTAAATTAGTCACTATGACCAGCAGAGTCTTAATGTCCAGACTTTCCTTGTAGGCAAAAGAAGTTGGTGGTTGCAACTTACTGCAAAGTCGTCATGCTTTGTTTGCAACTGCTAATTGGATGAGTAAGCCAAGAATATTTCCCACGGGGTTTGCCTAATTGGATAGGTTCCGTATGGACAGTTCCTCTAAATTTAGTTGATAAATTGACCAAAATGACACACCATGCAACGGGCATGACATTTTATTTCATCCTCTGCCTTCATTCCTATAGGTTACACACCACAACTCACTTTATACACAGTCGTCCTTTGGGAAAAATGGGCACTTTTGACATGTTTCTTTCACATTTACAATCTCCAGAGGAAAACAGCACATCACCCCAAGTACAGCTTAAATCTCCAAATAACAAATTTTGAACCTATGATGACCAGAGAAATTTTTAGTTACGAATCACCAATTGCCCCGATGTCAGACCGGCAACCCAAGATTCTCTATAGTCGCCAAGCTCGTATTTTATTCGCAAATCGATGTGAAATTTTTTTTTTTTTTAATTTTCCTCAAATTCACATCCACTGTCCCAATGCCGCTTCTTTGAAAAAAACAATACCATTCTAAATCTACATGTCAATCAATGAAATTTCATCATCACTTTCTAGATAACTAGTGCATTTTCAGACATTTTAGCACATTTTTTTGATCCTACCGGAGCCAGGTTAGTGGTGTATAACCTATAGGCTGTTTTTTAATCCTTGAGCTGACAGTTTGCAGTAAATTGGTTGATAAAAAGAGTAGGTTAAAGGGGTACTATCGCAATCCACATAATTTATGTATTTCACGTGAACGTAATTTTCATCCACCCTTACATTTTTGTGCAAATGCCTGACAGTATGTCATATTATACATGACCATAGAACACTGTAGTAGTAACTTACTGTCAAATTTTAAACATACTTATGACCTCCCTGGAAAAAAGAAAATAGTAATAAAGTATACTTTATGTATACTTCATGTATAAGTTGTTAGTACTTATGACTACTTTTTAGACATAAATAACAAATAAAGTATACTTTATGTCTACTTTTTTTTCAAATAGTTGAAATAAAGTATAACTTTTATTTTCTCTGGTGCCAAAATGTACATGTACTTTCTTTCTACTTTATTGAGTCCTGCTACTTTATTTCTACTTTTTACACACTCTCTCATATATTTATTTCTACTTTTTTTGGACTTAGCACATTTTTAAACAAAGTGACTTATTTATTTCTACTTTTTTTGGACTTAACATGTGATCATTTTGCGGCAACTTCGCAGTTTGTAACATGTGCATGCCATTGGCCAAATCACTAGCGTTTACATCCTGCATTAACCATATAAGACCAAAGTGGTTAACGTTTTTCTTCTGCCATGCAGAAGATTAATCCTGAATTGACCAAACCCTCATTCAGTTGTACTCAGTTCCTAATTGTGTGTACACAGCACATCTATTGTTTAACCCTTCTCAGCTGTTTCTGATACTGTCTGTTGAGTTCAAGAGTCCCTCATATTTCCACCATGGCCATGGTGCCAGTGAATAACAGACCCTACTTGCACCCAGTTATAGTGACATTCCCTGCCTTGACGATATTAGAACGAGTCCTAACCTAAAGGTACTATGTAACAGTTTTTCTGATGGGTTGGGTCCGATTGCCAAATTTTGCTTGACAAATAAAACTGTAGAATGACTCTATGGCCAATTTTTATATCCAAATAATACTTCCATGTTTATAATATAATACAAGTGTGGTACAGAATTACATGTTTGTCATGTATATTTTACAACACTGATAGCATGGAACTATTTCATCGCTACTCATATTTTCATGATGGTAACACAAGCACAACTTTTTGTACAACAATGTATGACAGGTATTACTACACCATATTGATTTGGCCTTTGCACTATAGATAAGAAGTTCCCTTTAAAAGGAAGTATGGTAACCGAGCTTGGTGTTCCCTGCCTGTGATTTTCTACTTCAAAATAATCGCCAGATGTATCAAAAAGTAACATGAAACTAAATATTTAGTTTCCACATAAAGGTTGATCATTATGATGGATGCCCTTGCATGTATTTATTAAATATATTGTTAAAAACTCAATTTGTCTTTTTACTGAGCATCCAGCATAACCTAGAAGTAGACCTGCAATATCATATTAGTGAGTATTATACTATTGAGCTCTGTGTATTTCTTAATTTCGGTTGCTTGTGCCTTGTGGTTCCAAATTCGACAACCATGACTGCCAATTAAGTACATGAAATTAAACCGGCTGAAGAGACAACTTGAATAACAATTTGGAAATTAATTGTATCTTTTTCCAGTGAAAAAAAATCAACTTCTCACAGTATAAGTAATCCATCTAGTTTAGAATGGATAGACCCTCTAAGACTTTAGCTTGGCCTAGGCAAATAGGGCTACATCACTGCCTAGGCCTACCACCATTTAAGTGTCATTGTGCCAGTAATATGTCTTGGGCTAAACAAAGATGGGTCAAGCCTTTTATTGATCCTATAAGGTCACGGTGACAACTGATGAAAATATAGGTTCACCTTAATTGACGCATGGTCTAAGCGTTTTTTACCACGACCTTCGACTGCAACTTTCTTGACTTAACCAATCTTACTTTGCCTGT
>JAMKCH010047829.1:0-11806 GCA_023653785.1 Ophioderma brevispina
TTCCCTGGAACTAGAAAAATGTTCACATCTTAATTTTCTTGAAGCTGAATTTCAATTTCCTTAAAATCTTTGAATATAAGTAGGCACGAAAGCCGAGAACTGTGAAAATTCTATTTCTAATATTTTTGATAAGATATTATTAGTGGTTTGTGATTCTTATCGATGTGCTTTTGTTTTGTACCCATGCAGTGTTGGTAAATCTACCATGGTCATCATATATTACTTCTATGCCATCATAGGAATTTGAATGTTTTGAAGGAGCCTAAATTGCAAAAACTGTGCAATTAAGTATTCTTATTCCTCTTAATAACTTTTTCTTGCTGTTGTCAATTTCAAATTTTAATCAATCTTTATAATTTTTTTTATTGTCCACCACATGACTTCGACAGGGCCTTTTGAACAGCCGCCTGTGTTGTGTCTGTCCTGCGTAACAAGCTTCCTCCTGATTTCAGTCATTTGTATTGTATACTTTGATTAATATTTTTAGCTTCGAGTGCATTGGCCAAAAATCAATGCACGCTGCTCATTTTGACGACAAATAATGGCACAAGCCCCGCAGGGCGCATGCTTATTACTAGTCTGGTCAAACTGATGCAAGTGCATTAATTTTTGCCAATGCACGAGAAACTAAAGATATACTGACCTAAACCTAATTCATAAACGTTCATTACAGTAGACATTTTACAAGAAAATCTGAATATGTTGTAAATTCAATGCATTAAATGTTTTCTACGATAAGCTGCCATACTCCCTCCCGCCATAAAATGAATCACTCCCCCATCAGTTCGTAAGCGTTCTAAGCACCCGCGTACGCTCATCAACATACGCACCGTGCCATGACAAATACCAATGCCAATTTTTTGTCAATCATCATTACTCTCATCATAATAACATTTAGGAATGAATTCCAAAGAGACTCGAGGAGTAGAGCTTTGGATCTACCTCAGCGTGTAGGTCAAGGACCATGAGGGTCATTTGAGGAGGTGGGGATATATTAATGCACGCATAATTCCCAATTCTGCTGTATACATTCCTATATTATTGAGACATATTTTACTACATTTTCTGCAAAAACACATGATCTAAATGTTTTTTTTTAACTTTGGGTAGAAAATACATATGTATATTTCTATACAGGTAATGAATAGATAGAAAATGTTTGATGACTTTTACAAAACAAAGGCAAATCATGTTATCTGTAATGTTATATGTTTTTTGTTTGAAAAAGTACACCAAATCAGTTAAAGGGAAGTTGTTTCGTTTTCTAGTGTATTGGTTTAATAATTCTTTGTTCACTTTTGCTATCTTAATGTCATTTGATTACAGAGATACACCTATTGAAGACGATTACGCACTCAACGCAAATTCATTTTACTCTATCTCAACACTTTGACAACATCCTCATTAGCTGAGGTAAGATAGCTTGCATCCAAATATTAAGTTTTCTTTTCTTTTCAAGTTCACTCTTATGGCCTGTAGGCCAAGGGAATGTAAAAGGGGCAGCAGTGCTTAGCCACCATCCATGGGAAAGTTGGCGCAACTCCCAGTTTTGTGACCTTCTGTTTGAAATATAATGGGAGTTTCCATAACCTGACCCATTGGACACTTTTTTCTGACACACTATGAATTCGGAAACCTTGCAGAATAAACATGTGGCTTTAATTCCATGAAGGGTTCCGAATTCATAAGTGTGTCAACAAAAGTAATCAGATGGGTCAGGTTATGGAAACTCCATAATGTATGTCCTCTGTCTGGGGCCTGGTGTTAATTGGACTCATACTTTTTGAAGACATTGATTTCATACCTGGTACAAAATTAGGAAAGATGTTGAATTCTATCATTTGACCTTATATTTGCATATTCATCATGATTATGGCTCATTTGCATATTCATCTGTAATGAGCTCATTTGGAGATTTTCAATTTATCCAATTCAGCCCTAAAGCTTGGTGAAAATAATCTTGCACATGAAACTAACAGAAAATAAAATCAAAATGATGTAATCTTGGGGTCAAAAGTCATCCAGTGGTCAAATGTTTCATGTTCAATGTCCTCATTTGCAAACCACAATGGCAGATGACACTTACTTTCAGAACATGATGAAATTTTTTTTTTTTTTTTTGTAGCAATTTATACAAGTGAGTTTGGGGTTTGGAATGCTAGTTGAAACCGTGACTCAGATGCCAGTTGTGCATTGGGGTATAGCCATATCAATTAATGGATGATAACATGATCAAAACAAAATGAAGATTCCTGATGACTTTCACAAGTATCCAAGATACACCAACTCCACTCATGGCCACAATCCCAGTTGGCCGTTAAACCCATAGGAAGCCTTTTCTTGGGTGATGGCTATTTCTTTTAAGACGTCTTGTTGTGGCAATTAAAAAAGATGATGCCTTTGGTACCTGCAAATATCAATGTGTCTATCTACTGTTCATGAATATGCTTACTATATGCGAACTTGAATATTGATTCAATCGATTATATAAAAACCAATGGCGGTTGACCCCTAGAAAAATATGAGTGTATTATCGTGTCAGTGCATTCCACGTGTGCCATTCATGTGTTTTACTTGGACTTTGACAACAATGTTGAGAGACATTAAACAAAAAATAATATAATGTGTATTTACTATTGCCGTCTAGTTAGAGTAAGGACAATATGACCAAAGTTTTGCTTTCAGTGTTTTTTGCAAAAAAATCATGTGCACGCGGGTGGAGTTTTACAAACTCATAATAGCATGACCCTATATGGCTTGTGTATTCACATCAAAACTGACTACACCACCATGTGCGATGACTTTGTCGTCAAATGCTTGGAGCAAATGTAGTGTTTTGAACCAGTAAACACTATGCTGGAATAGAAGAATAGTATTTAACAAATTATATTACCAATCTTTCTCACTACCATTCTATTTTAACTCTAGTAACACTGTGTGAACAACTGTGGTTATCACTGGCATGTGATAATTGGTAAGTAATGCCAAATTTTTAAAAAAAAAAAAAAAAAATTTTTGGCCACACACCAACAATTAGTGTGTGGGCTCATTTATATACCCTATGGGCGGGCAGATGGATGGGTGGGCGGATGGGCACACAGCATGAATCCACTCTACAAGACTAAATCAATTGCTCATGAACGCTATGTGGCATGGTTCATGAACATGATGAGGTTATGTGGCTGTATAGTTTTTGGACAGGACACAATATATCATGAGCTCTTTGCATATTTTCAATAAAAGGTGATTAAACCACAGTTGGGGGTGTAATGTTATATAATCTGGTTCACTTAGCTTCAGAGCAAAAATAATACGCTCCTAAATAGTTTATGCTGAGCATTCCCCAATCCCCAACAAGATCTGTTTTTTTGCATCAGTGACAATAGGGGAGGGAGTATAAAACAGATATTTCGGCATTAGAGTGTCTGCTTCGTAAAACTGACTAATGGGAGTTAAAGGTGCAAAACGAGAGATTTCACATATCAGGTGTTCCCTAAAAAATCCGAAAAGTACTGATTTTGCCCTGATGTAAAGCTTTCTCTATCAAAACTAATCCCCCACTGAAAGGGGGAAAATTTTTTTTAAGCTGGAGAATGTTTCTTTGGTTACAAATTGGTGAAATTTTCTAATTTCGTATGGAGCACATGTAAAATTCAGCCTATGTTTTATATTGAAATAATAACAAACAAATCACCTTTTTTCTTCTCCCTTTTAATAGCATTCTTTAGCCAATACGAGAAAGAAATCTATTGAGTGTCTAATCTATAATGAAATTACTATTATGACACAATATTTGGGTGCCTCAAAATCTCTCGTTGCATTCACTCTATAAAATTAGGCATATGATGTAATATGATATAATTTTTTATTACATGACTTTTACTGGGTTTTATTAGATCTATGCGCAAAAAATAGAAAAAAATTTAAAAAAATTATGAATATCGGATAAAGCGTTCAAGAGTGACAGATTTTTGAGTATTTTTATTTTCGGCCTTTTCCTGAAATTAGTTTATGGTGTTTTACTATATAGATAGAGAGATAATTAATGGCACCATTGATGCAAAAGAGAATAACAACAGAAAATTCTAGACTACATTTTAAAACTGTTATTTATTCTAAATTTTTAATCAACAATGCTTTATGCTACAGACTTCAGATTTGCAACCATTAATATGGTTTGGGGCAATTGTGACTTGGATGAAATAAAATCCAAAGTCAAAACCTTTCATTAAAAAGGTTGCCATGGCAACCAAATATACTGAAATGACCAATTTAGCCCATTGTATCAATATTTGATGCTTTGGACCCTCATCCAATAACAATGTGCTAAGACTTCTATTGCAACATAATTGTTTGGGCAATTTGTGTACTGGATGAATAAAATCCAAATTCAAAACATTCATTAAAAAGGGTGCCATGGCAACCAATATACCGAAAAAAGACCAATTTAGCCCATTTTTATAAATATTTGATGCTTTGTTACCCTACATCATACAATGTGCTACAGACGTCTCATATTGCAACATAAATGTTTGAGGAATTATACTTGATGAAATTAAAATTCAAAAGTCAAAAACAATTCATTAAAAAGGTTGGCCATGCAACAAATATATCGAAATAATGACCAATTTAGCCCATTTTTAGCAATATGGCACTTTTACCCAATCCATACAAGTAATACGGCTTCATATTTGGCTTAACACTAGGTTTGGGCAATTGTGACTTGAATGAAATAAAATTCAAAGCCAAAATATTGATTAAGAATGGTTACAATGGCAAACCAAATATACCAAATAATTGCATTTTAACTTTAGTGGTTTCATATTTTTATTGAATTTTTTTTTTACCATTTTTTCGGTTTGGTACCTTTTTTTTTCAGATAAAACCATGAAAAAGTTCCACTTTAAATATTTTCCGATCAGGAGGTACGTGTACTGATGGAAACAGCCTAAAATGACGTGGGGGGACCGATCCATCAGTGCAAGTCAAACCCAAACATGTGACATTCGCGTGTGGTGATCAAGTTTCTACCGGCAATCCCCCAACACTGGCCAGAAAATAATCGCATTTCACGCAGATTGGCATTATATAACCCTAACATACCATGGCTAGTATCCTTCATATGCTAACTGAATGGATGCTTTGTTTTGTGTGTGTCAGTCCTACCAGCTGTAGGGTTTGTATGGTTTAAAGATTGGAAGTGAAACTAAAAGGGGTAACTGTTTTGAAGGTTACAGTCATGCAGTCTGATGGATAGCTAGGCTAGGACATCTGCTTGGGGAGTTAAACTTATATTGTTTTTTTTTTTTAATTTTTTAGGTTTTTTCTTTTTTTAAAAATATAAGTTTTTTCTATTAATACAACAAACTGTTATTTGGTTGGATGACCACAATTAACAGGTGTATCACTGCATATCGTCAGACTGATCTGAAGCGTGTGTGGTGTGAATTTACGGATGGACGAGTTGTTAAACAATGGCGGCGTAACACCCGGAAGTCAAGTTGCTACTCGTACGAGTGCAAAATAAAATGGGACGCGGGGTGATCTTTGTTCGAATTTCGATTGCTGTTTGGTAGAAATATTGTTGAAGGATAGATTGACTATATACAAAAAGATTTTCATGCGGATGCCGCAAAAGTGGCATAAAAATATGGACAGTTTTGGGACCCATCTTTCGCCGTATACACATTGAGTAAAGCAATAAATTTGGAAATCATTGCGTAACCCTGGTATGACGTCAGATTTTATGAATGGAATACCCAAATATTGGGTCATGTAGGGCCACGTGATCACACCGGAAACCCTGAAACTGACGTCACGCTGAAAATAGCCAAAATCAGTTCAGTGCCGAGGTGAATTTCCAATCAGCAGTGCAGCGGTGAAAGGCAAAATGAGATTTTGACAATATGACTCTTGCTGTTTCGGACAGTTTTACTGCTTGTATCGTAACAGGTAGTAGTAATAGGCCTTTATAAACATGGATCGGAAATCAGATTTGAAAAAATATTCAACAGTTTTTTTAATACAATTTTCAAAAAAAGTGTGTTTGACGGGTTGCTGTGCTTGAGCGTGTGGTGCGTGCGTGTGGTGCGTGCGTGATTTCAGGGGTTGTGCAGTGGCGTCATTGACATGCCTACATAAAATAGTCTTCTACTGAAAGTTATGGTTTTCACTGTGTATATTGAAAGTGCACAACATCTCTGAAGTTACCAGCTGAAATCAAGAGTGCATAAAGGTCCACTGGCATTGATAGCATGCAAAATACAGTATAAGGTGAAAGTTTTGTGAGGGTTCCCACAAAGGGAGCCTCAACTGCAAAATGGGACAAAAAATGACAACATGAAAATATAGCAATGCAGGTACAGTATTTGTGGGTTTATTACAGCATCCTTATGATTATATCACGGTAGTGTTTTATATTGATATCGATATAACGTTTGAACAGTCTTGTGGGGTGATAATGATGAAACACTAAATGTTTTGAAAAAAACTGGGCACTGAATGATCAACTCTTTGCCCTATTTTGCAAAAATATCCGAACAAAAGAGTGAAGTTGATTATATTAGAGATGTTATATTACATTTTTGTCCCTATCATAATAGTACAGTGGGAAGGAACCACATGAAACCCATCATCTCTGTCCAGGGGTGGAGCCCAGGATTGTAATTTGACGGGAGGCTGAGCTGGCAGACGGGGGCTGGAGTGCCCTAAATTTGTCCAATTAGGCTGCTGATTTTGCACGCTTTTGTCAAATTTGACGGGGGCTAGCGCCCCTGAGCCCCTCCCCGGTACGCCATGCTGTCTGTTCACACGCTGTATGGGGGAAAGTAAACATTTATGATGACAAAACCAGCAACAAAACAAAAAAATATCAATGCAACACCCTTGGGTTATTTATGCAATGACTTATCCTGTGTAATTTTATGAAGTTTGATTGCGGGCAAAACTGCATTTTTCTTTAAAATCTAGTTTTCAACCTGTCTCTAATATGGAGAATGGGCATATAGGTGTGCTAAATGCATACAAATCTGACTTTGTAGGCCTATATGGCAAGATTCTTGCAATGGATTTTCTCAAGGTAATCGCTCGTGTATGTCTTATATCATTGTCAATTTGTGTCGCCACTGTTTTACAATTGCTCTAAATAAGGAGACAATTTGCATTGGGTCAAACAGCCTTGGGTCAGTCTAGCTGTCTGCCATTTTTCAGTAAATCCATTATATGAATTGATTTTTTCTGCAGCTTGTCTATATTGGTACTCCAAGGGGTGTAGTGATGAATTTGCTAAGGATTGGTCGCCAATAGTTTCACTATAAATCACAAACCATTCAAGCCTTCCCCCATTTGTCAATCCCTTCTACCAACCTCTAGCAATAAAAATTTCTCTGATGACTGCAGGTGAACAGTCAAGGAAAATGTGTTTTAACCCTTAATCACAAACGCTTGATGAATTCACAAGTGCACTCGACTCTCATTTCAAGACGATCTAACTATATACTGGACAAGACGGCCTAAGATGGCCCTATCTGAGTTTCAGAAAAGTTTGAAATAGCTTTTGCTTGTTGTTTTTGATGAAGTGTTGGGAAAAGTTTCAATGATATAAACATTTTTAAACTAACTGCCGTGTTAACATATGTTTTTTTATCTCATTGAATAGCGTGGTAATAACTGAAGTGCATCGGTATGGAGTCAGATGTAATTTCAGCTATTTACTTCTAGTATGTAAGTAGAGTTCATGTAAATGTAATTCACTTTGCAGAGTTATTGGTATTGATTTTAGAATTTGGAGATTATGATTTTGTATAAATTTCCGAATCCCATTCTGGAATTGCGAGTTTGCTTTTTATTGTCCAATAATTCTGCCCCCACAAACCAACTTGAAACTTACACAGGTTATCCTGTGTTACTAAGGTTTTAGCTGCATATAACAAAAAAGATAAAATAGGTCAATTGTTTTTTCTGTTAAAGTGTACCTGTTGGGTTTGTTTTTTTTCTTGAAGACACAATCAGTCATTTCTTTTGCTGTCCTTTATAGGGGACTTGAATGTCAGTCCCATGACAAGTGGCACATCTGTACATGCCCTTATGATGGTAAATATAAATAAATAAAGCATGTAATTACTGTGGAGAATGCTTTGTTTGTAAAGTTGAACTGACTAAATGTAATGGATTAGTTTTCACCTTTCATTTGTATTATTCGTGAAACTTTTTCTTCTACTCCAACTGCAGGTTGTAGTGACAATCATCATAGCCTTTATACTTGAGGCTTCTTGTTTCGGATGCAATACGGCCAGACAAAGTTAAATAGGTGATATGATAGTAGATCTACTTGGAAAACATTGTTGCAGTTTCTGACCAGCGAGTGAACAGGCTATGTAAACTCAGACATTGTATATCCTGTTTGTCAATGTAAAACTTACAAAACTGATTATTATAAGTTAGCAACATCTGTGCACAGCTCTGATTTCGCGCATTTATGTGTGTCAAATCATATGGTATGATTAAATAGTACTCTGGTTGAATATATTTCGTCATTGTGAATACAAGAAATGAGTATTCCATGCGAAAAAAATCCAGATTTATTCATGACAAATGTAAACGACTGTACAGCAATCATGGAGCTACCATGTTTATTCACTGTGGTATATTTACAACACCTCACGACATACTGAGACAGAAGCCAGCGAAAATGCATCACGTGAATTCAGTCAGTCTGCCAAAAGCCTCATCCTTGCAAAATTCAGGGACGCAGACAAAGGATACAAGCAAAGTTCACAAAAGTGGCAGAACGATAGCATAAATAATAAAACAGTTCCGTAAAAGCGTCTAGGCTACAAAATAAGATAGCGAATCCAAGCGTCGATCCCCTTCCCCTTCACCTACTCCTCCTACTCTCCTGATGTTTTCTTCGTAAGGAATTCTCCAAGGACCTTGAAAACAATATGGTATGTTTATTTATGGGGTATTTCATTATATATGTGCTAATAGTGCACGCCAAGAAATTCCTAGAGTTGTATCTGTATTCATGTTCTCCAGTTCGATCCCGTCAGGTCCTAATGTTATGCCTATTGACATCAGCCACTATAGAACCCAATATAACATAATTGATTCTTTATTGTCAATATTCCTCGTAATATGGGGGTAAATAATGCTTCAATTCCAATTCATATTACTTTCAGCCCCCCCCCCCCCCCCCCCATGTCAGATCTTGTCATCATATTAACTATTACCCCTTAAATTGAAGAATTAATTCACCAATTTGGATGTCAATCCTAGCTGATAATGCCATTGAAGTAGAAACCACATTAACAGCAGCTGAATTAGAGAATGTTCTATCCCCAACACCCCGACCAGTAGACCAGACCTGAATCAGACTATGCTATTACAACAACTCCAAAGAGGGTGAGTGTAACCATTTCTATTTTGTGGAGCATACCCGGTTTATCTATAGGTTTCCCCCCCCTATAGAA
Source organism: Ophioderma brevispina (assembly GCA_023653785.1). Classification (NCBI taxonomy): domain Eukaryota; kingdom Metazoa; phylum Echinodermata; class Ophiuroidea; order Amphilepidida; family Ophiodermatidae; genus Ophioderma; species Ophioderma brevispina. Next base: position 9,471 of record JAMKCH010047829.1, read on the forward strand.
GGGAGTAAGAGAAGTAACATCTATGTTTTCCTATTTTAAGGAGGTCCACTTTTACCACAGAATTTGAGAGTAGAAAAGAACTTTCCCCAGAAAAAGATAACCACTCAACTCTTTACCCTGGTTTTGGCCAGCACCCTTTTGGCAAAGGTAACGACCAAAATTTGATATTGCCCTTAATTTACATAAATTTATCATCATTTTGGGAATCTTTTGATCACACACATCATGTCACATTTTTTGTGTTTTGAATTAAGCAATAAAACCAAAAACTTTGTGCATTCCACTCATCATTGTTCTTTTGCTTATATTTTCTATCTTTCTAAGGCAAAGTTGACAATGTCACCACTAGGTTTTTTGTGCACTGGGTATGTGAGAATCATTTAGCGACTTCTTGTTTCAATCTTCAGCTTCTACAAAATTATTGAAAAAAATTGGCTGCTCAAATTTTGCTAAGAGTGGGGTCCAAGCAATATTTTATTCTTCAGTTTCTACGCAGATATGTCTATCAAAGATAGTTTAACCTGGATTAACGTATAGAGAATATGATGGCTATTTGGTTTTGTAGGAATACAACATAAGCATACTTGGCTCCCATGCTAAAAGATACACTGGCACAAATATTCGGCATGTTTTTTTCGTATCAGTATTGTGCCAAAGTCCAGACCATTTTGAACGTTTTCGCAATATACATTTTGTTGCTATGTCTTGCTCTTTCATTTAACACCTTGCTTGTCAAAAAGTGTGCCAAAATGCTGAGATAGAGGACGCGAAATATGCAAACCCCCAAAAACCAAAGTTGCAGTTTTTGATTTTCATGGTCACTGTGGGTACAACGCCATAAATACTTGTGTATTGATTTTACACCAAGAGATTTTTTCTTCGACTGAATGAGCGAGAAAGCCTACTATGGCAATATTTATTGTGGTCCGCTTGTTCGTGTCCCACGACACTGCAATGCCCATTGAAAAAAACCAAAAACTTCAACTTTTGGTTTTGGGGGTTGCGTCTTTCGGCGTTCTATCTCCGCCATTTCTACACGCTTTTTTATAAGCAAGGTATTAAATAAAAAGCAAGGCCGAGACAATACAATATGTATATTTCGAAATCTGTCAAAATGGTAGTACTTTGGCACATACTGATCGAAAAACCCCGAGAACTTTTTTGTGCGGTGTATATTAGTGATAGTACAAAGCAGTGTTTACCATATAATGTAATGCCCAGTTACTGGTACCACTAGTGTGCATTTCCAAATAGTAACTTGCTAGTGATTTGCCAATGCTGTCATGTAGAATAATGCATTTTTAAGAGGTCAACATCAGAAAACATAAGGAAAAGGTTGAGTCAGAGGGACAGAATAAGGCGAGACCGATGCATCTGTTGTGATTTGATGGTGCAGAACAATGTTGACCGATGAAGAATATTCTGTGTACATTTAAAGCTGAAGTTTACTTATTTGAATTAATGTGTCAGTTTTTTCAAATCCCGACTCAAATAGGGCACGTTTTGACAATTTAAATCACGTTTTTTTGGAACATGCCCTCTCCCATATACACTTCCAACCATCAGCACCGTCCACGCCACACTGATTGACAAAGCTTGACCTGTTACGTGCAATTGATTGCCTAACTCTGTCCCTGGCTATAGAGTTATGCTTGATCATTAATGAAAACCAACAATTATTTTTATACATATGACTGTGGAATGGATCAATGTCTCTGCCTTAAAATTAATTTAGTGTAACTATACTTTGATTACCACCAATAGGGTGGGAATTAATTCGGTTGTTATCGTTCCGCGTGTAAAGTAAACCAAATGTACTCGAAGCGTTTGCACCGAATCGCGCTCGCACACACGCATAATATACCCTCCTGCGTCTCTTGCAGTGCCATGCGCCACATTATTCCATATGCAGCTCGCGCTGTTATGAGGCCGGCCTATTTGGTGGTAATCCAAAATTCTAGTTTTAAATCAGTTTTCACCTTCTAAGTATTTGTATCATTTTCGGCACTGTCCATACAAGGGTCCAGCATATAACAAAAGCAGACCTTAGTAAAACAATGTATGCCGATGAAGTCAAGGTAGGTGTAACGGCTACTTCTTGGTGGCTTTTCTCTCTCTCTGAAAGGTATGGTATTGGGGGATTCTATCACACAGAAACAGAGAGATTCAAGATTGGATATACCAGTATACAAACAGGGAGATTATTTTATTTATTTAATCTTTCGTTAGGCGGGTAGCCCCTATATTTTCTAATGCACTTTTTTCCACGGAGGCCCTGTGTACAACAAAATACAGCTGAAGAGATGAATGGCACATATATTGACATTAGAAATATT
>JAMKCH010047830.1:0-10643 GCA_023653785.1 Ophioderma brevispina
ATAGGTATTAAAGAGAAGATGGCAGGGTGGTGAAGGTCCAATAATAAACCATGGATTTTAACCAAACTCTCTACCCATGTCGTATCACCAAGCCTGATAGCGGGAAATTCACATCGGAGAACAACGATTAAATGTGGGAAGCTCCTGCCATTGAACTATGCCGTTTATCGAGAAAGTACATTCCCCTATTGAATGCTAAGGTAGCTTATAAAAGTAATCATAAATATACTATATCCATCATCATCCAATTGTTAAGCGCTTCATTCCTTCAAATATAAAATAAATAGTTTTAACATCGATTTCAAATCAAGGTAAAACTTACTATTATTACGTTTACATGACTTCCAGTCCACCGGTTGGGCAGTCACACGTTCCATCCTCAGCTATTAGAAGTCCTACAATCTCCGGTTATTTTCAACACGGATTGAATCGGGGCACGGATCGCATTCTTGATGATGGCAAATTTGTTAGCAGTATGTTTAGAGGTCGAAGGGGTCCTCATTATGTTATGAATCTAGAGGAATAGCCGGCTCTGGTATCCGATAATTGACTATATGTATAAACCCTCGGGTACATGAGCCTTTTTTGTAACAAACTCTAGAAGGGTGAATGGTGAACACCACTCTCCAGTGGAATTTTGCGTTAAACATCTGATTTTCCTATAAAAATTTGGTACCCATGATACGTAGATGTTCTACGTTCCATTGGTATCAAAATAAGTTCCAACATCCCATAATGACGTCTCACTTACTAAGGAACGCGTCGAGATCCCTTCCCCCTCAAGCCACATGTGCTGAATGCGGGGCTCTCTCTCGCTAACAAAATTTCTTGAACCGCTATAGACGTTTGACGATATTTGATTGTTGTTTTTTGGTTTACATATCTTCATCATCAAGTAATTGTTCTAGTGCGTGTTTCACAAACTACAGAAAAACCACAATTCTCCATTGCAACAGTTTTTTGGGTCAAATATTCAACAGAAATTGCTGCTATTTCCCTGTGATCGGGGAAGTAGGCTTTTTATGAGACATTTACCCTCCTGTGAAATTTTATATTTTGCGAACTAGTCTTAAATATTTTATGACACTTGATACAGTATCCTCCAATCAAATGAACATAAATTATTTTTAAATATGAATTATATAATATAATAAGATGCCGTACGAAAAAACTGACCTGTTTCTATCTCACATAGATTATTGTAATTTTAATATATCTTTTTTTTAAATGGACAAGTGATGGGGAAAGACTTTTATTATCTGTATGAATGTACGTATATTAAGATAAAATTGCATAGTATGAAAATATAGTGTGCGAGAAAACTGACCTTTTCTATCTTCACGGTATGGACCTTCGCCATACGCCAATGCTCAACACTCCTAATCCACAGTTTCTGGCTGACACGACACGCACCGCCGTTTTTTAAAGGGACTATACTCCGCATGGATCAGCTTTCAGAGGTGTTAGACAAAAATAAACCCGCATACAAATTACATGATTTACGCGTGTTTTCTTTTATGTGATTTTGTTTTTTTACAATTAAAATGTTGTAAACGTTTCCATAGAAAAAGTCACATTTTTGATGAGATAGCTTAAACTGAGCACGCTCAAACCCCTTCCTTGCCTAATCAATTTCGTATCAACTTACCAATTTCCCATAAAGTCTATCTCCATCCCAAACCATCGACAGTCACACGTCCATCTCCGTCAGCCCGAATCCTGCATTCACCATAATTATCACATGGATTGGAACTGCAAGGATCTGAAAAAAAGATTTGGTCAATTGTTTAACAAAAAAATTACCGAAAAACCCATTTAGGGTCAATGTATATATCCATTTCGGACTCATTTACATGTTTTGTTCAAAACTATGTACAAATTTTGTCAATTTCCTTGGTTAAAGTCCGCTTAGTTTTGTTCTCTTCTTTACATCTCTTCTCTAAAGTTTCTTATTGTGATGGAAGTTTTATCACAGCAGCCGATACGCTAGCCGACAACATCTAGTGAGCGATTGTATGAATGTTTCATTGTTCAACATTAGAGTCTGTTCGACACCGCAGACGTTGTGGAAAATTTGATATCCAGGTTCAATTAGTAGGGTTTTAAAACAAACGTACGCTACGGATAGAAGTTTTTTTTTCTGTTTAAAGGTGTTCATTGTGGTATCAAGGAACTGTTTTAGACTAAGAAAAAGCGAGAAGGTTTTCGATGTTGTGGAAAATCCGGCGAAAGAAGTAAATGCCCGTGTTTTAAAATGGCAGTCAGTGCGGGGACTGAGGTTGGTTTGGTAGACCATGTAGAACATGTACAGTGACGGGAAAGACCTTTAGTATTCTCAACGGCTAAGAATTCGGAAACGTAAACGGAATAAACCGCCTGTTAAAGGTGCAGAATACTAAAGTCATCCCTAATCGACCATAAACGTTGCCGGGTTTGACTACAGGTTATTGCGTGGGGTGGTTAGAATGCTGAAAGATCATAAAAGCCAGCAGGACGTTGTCGGCTGACTGTGGAAAGTTATTTTTCTGTATAAATTGGCTATTGATTTTTGTGCTTAATTATTGGAATAACACAATAAGAAATAAAGACAGGTTCCTACGCGCGACGTAATTCTTATATTTAAAGGTATGTGTTTGGTAAGTATATTGTATATGTTGTGTACCCATCAGTGTGTAGTGCAAGTGGATAGTGTGATAGGCCAGACAGATGGTGGGAAGTTCCGGAACCTACCCATCTGATAACTTATTTTTATGAACACTTATGAATTCAGAAAAACTAAATTTGTGGTTTAAAAAACACGTTTTTTGTTCCGTAAAGGGTTTCCGCTTCATAGTTGTGTCAGCCAAAAAAAGTGTGTCAGACGGTTCAGGTTACGGAAAATCCCCAAATTGGCGCGGTGATCTTCATCGCTTGATGTACTGGAAACCACATGCTTATTAAGCAATGAGGCCGAGATTTGCTGCCAGGGATTCCCAATGTGAGAAGTGTTTCCAAAGAAGAAGCTGTCAGAAATTTTGACCACATGATGATGAAAACTCTGCGAAATAGTCACAACCTCCACACTTATGAGTTAAGATAAGTTTTGTGTACAATTTAAGCTTTTACGTTTCGGTTAAAAGATCTTTATTTTACAGGTAAAAGGTACGATTCAATAGTGTCGGCGCGTTTACTTGCCCCCCCCCCCCACGCTCTGTTACGTACTTGAACATCCATGCGTTCAAACACAGGCATGATGTTCAGTTGCCCGCGTAGGAGAGGAAAGTACGAAGTGTTGTCCTGGATTTGGAATTTTAATACTATTTTTTTTAAATGGACAAGTGATGGGGAAAGAGTTTATTTTTTTTTTTTGGTGGGGGCAGCCTGTAATTTTTGACACAAGAGGTCTTATCAAGTCCAATTATTCTTCCATTATTAAACAGTTACAAGCACAAGCAACAAAAGCATCACGGATTGTAAGAGAGATCATATTTTGAGATCATCCAAACACCCGACCAGCCTAAAAAATTCTGGCGTTATATAAGATCCAAGAAGAAGGATAACACTGGGTTCTGTACTTAAAGTAAATGACAAAACTCTCACCGAAGACAGTGAAAAGCAGCAGCCCTAGGTGCGCAGTTTCAGGTGTTCTTTACTAGGGAAAATTTGGAGCCTTCATCTTGCCACAGATAGACCGTCCCTCGTATGATGACATGCCTGTTGTGAAATCATTGTCTCTGCTGAAGGTGTGGAAAAGCTGCTCCGCAACATAGAGCCCTCTAAAGCAGTCGACCAGATGAAGTCTCAAACCATGCCCTCAAGATTAGATCTCATGAGATGCCCCTATTGTTTAGGTTCATTTTTTCAACAACATGACACTGGTGCCCTACCTGATGGACTGGCGGAAGGCCAACATTACCCCATCTATAAGAAAGACGCTACAACAGACCCGGCCAACTATAGCCCTCCTATTTCATTAACTAGTGTCTGCTGTAAGCTACTAGAACATGTCATCGACAGCCAGAAATCATGAAACATCTGAGAAACTAAAGATCCTTTCTGATGCCACAACAAAGCCTTCCGTTTAAAGCCAGATCTACAGAATCGCAACCTTATCCTGAGTACCCACGACCTGACGAAGGAAATCCTCGCGACCGTGTTACACAGACCTTTGTATTTATTGGACTTCTCCTAAAGCTTTTGACGTCGTACCCCACCAAAGACTTCTTATTAAGTTAGACCATTATGGCATAAGAGGCAGCACAAACGCTGGATTGAAAACTTCCTGACAGCGACGTCAAACAGAGAGTGACAAAAATGGTCTTCATCGGCCCCCCTGGGGGAAAAAGTCCTCAGCGGGGGGCGTCCGAAGGGCAAACAGTCTAGGACCACATCTCTCCTGCTTTTTATAAATGATATCAGTGAAGCTGTCTCCAGTAAGATCGGGCCTCTTTGCCGACGACTGCTTAGTTACAGAGCATAAATTGGTCATGATGATGAAGTCCAACTGCCAGAAGACCTTGAACAGCCTTGTCAGCTGGACAGAACTTGGGGTGTATGCGCTCAAACGCCGCCAAATATGTAACATCAGGAGAGTCACCAACCGACGAAATCAAGATCCGTGCACCTATACAATGATGGGGTACCAGTTAAATCCAACAAGAATGCCAATATCTTGATCACATACAAAGACAACCTACCTAAGTGGAACATGAAGAGCCAACATGCTGCATCAAAGGCTTCCAGAACACTTGGATTCATACAAAGAAATTTTCACCATGATCATCTAACATCAAAGAAAACCTTTACCCCACACCATTGTAAGACCCTCACTTGGAAATATGGCATTGCTGCTGGGACCCATATTGTGCCAAGAAACATCAATGTTTTGGAAAAAAAGTCCAACGCAGAGCTGCAAGTTTCACAACAAATAACTATTTCGCGCGGCCCGCGTCACAGAAATGTTGAGGACTCTCAAATGGATATCCTTCAAGGATCGCGAAGAGGCTCACAGATTGACCTGCCTCTACAAGATTCACCACAACCTACCTGGACATTTCAAAGACATACATCATTCCGAAGACAAACAGATCAAGACGCGGACACTTTGTTTACCAACAGTTTAAACTCTACAATACAAAAATGGCCACCATTTACAAAATCATCTTCCCTCGGAAATAAAAGACTGAAATAATCTCCCTCAATCTACCATAAGTCAAACTACCAATAAATCCTTCAAAACAGAGCTCCATTCCTTCCTTAAAACTCAGCCCTGTCGCACCCCCCACTCTCTGTTAAAACTTCCTTGCGGAGTCCTGATGCGAGGAGAACCAACCAAGTACCAAGAAAAACCTACCAACGACAATGACGTAAGCCATAGAGGACTTTTTCGAGGATGCTGACAGCAATGAAATGAACACACGCCTTCCTGTTTCTAGAACGTTTATTGGAATGAATCGCAAAATGGTAATTCTATTTTGCCAACGTCAATTACAAATTATCTGTATGAAATGAGTAGATCAACGATACAATTGCCCCATAGTATGAATATAGGTGCGAGAAAACGACCGTGTCTATCTTCACAGTAGGACCTTCCCCCATAAGCCAGATGCCATCACACTCATATCCACCAGTCCCTGACACAGAAAAGGCACCGCCGTTTTACAGGCGATCTAGCTCGCATGGTCCGCTTATTCGACGTGTTAAACAAAAGGATACAGAAGACAAATTACATGATTTTACGTCCATGGTCTTACGTGATTTGCTGTTACTTAATATGTTTAAACGTTTCCGTACAAAAGTCACATTTTGTTGAGGTACCTAAAAAATTGAGCATGCTCAACCAACCCCCATAATTGGTATCATCTTACCAATTTCACAAAATCTCCATCCCAACCAATCGGACAGTCACACGTCCATATTCCGCCAGACATAAAGTCGGCATTCCAACCTTAAATTATCACATGGCATGGATTGGGACTGCAAGGATTGTGAAAAAAGATTTGTGACAGTCATTTTTTTAACATTATCAAAGTTCTTTTAGGGGTCAAGATTTATATACTCCAAGTTCGGACACAATCTACATGTTTCGGCCAAAAACTATGTAAAATTTGGTAATTTTCTGCTAACGTTCTAGTCTAGAAGGCGCCATTTTCTATTGGTAGTGTTTGAGTTGGTTGCTGGTTGATTTTTTCAACTCCATTTACATTCGGCTGGATGTTTCAGCAAGTGCGGGGGTCCAAGATAAGCTTTGTGATCTTGTAGATCTAAGCATAATGTCAGTCTTGCTTGTATTGGATGTAATTTCATGGTATGACATTTTCCGATTCTTTTTTTTTTTTGGATCCGTGTGTGATAATAATTGAATATTTTTTTAACAAAGAAGGTCGTATTGTGCGTTAATAATTAAATAATAATTTCGACAATGCACATAGACCCTAATAAGAACCCGCTCAAGGCCACACAACATAAACAAGTCATGTATGGAAAAAACAACCAAAGAGAGGCATTGAAAGACGAGAATACCGACCTAGACTACAAACTGATACATGGAAAAGCAACGTGGATAAATTGTCTCTGATATGAAGTGCCTTTTTTAAATAGAGTTATATCTTTGTAGTTTTGAAATGTATGGACAGCTTTCATTCCAAAGATGGAGAGGGAGGCTGCGATTATAGCAAATGTCGACCCGAGTGCGATTAGATTTTGTTTCTTGAAGAAGCTGAGCTGCGTGTTTCCAGAACGGATGAGTGACCAGTTGGCAAATAATAAGTTAGTTCAGATACATAAGATAGAGATCGTTATTGATTTGAAACAGTGAGCAAAAGGACTTGTAATAAAGTAATAAAGTCAAACATGTGGGTTTAATTTACATACACGAAGACTCCTAAACCTCTACCACACCACACATAAATGACGTCAGTGGAAAAAAGCCATCCGTATGTGAACATGGACATTCGGTTTACTAGTCCGTGCGTATACCAACTGAGCTAATGGTCATGGGTTGGTACATTTACTGCACCCACTTGCCTGCTTCCAGTCGAAATCAGCAGCCTTTATAGACATAAAGTGAATGTAATACTGTGCTTTATTCCGTAAAGGACTGCTGAATTCGAATGGGAGCAGACAAAGTGGTTGCAGTAGTAAATGTACCAACCCATGGATCAGACGGGGAAGTCCAGTGCTGTTATCCCGGAATTTTAGTATCTATAGGTTTCAGGTTTTCAGTGAATTTTTCACTGGCTGTCAAAATGCAGATCTCATCATTTCATAATAGATGAGGTTATAATGAATGTCTATTAAAATGATTTATTTCCGTGTCACAAGTAGGTCCTTCCCAGGAATTCGTACAGTCACAACTCGGGTCGCCATGTCGTTGAAACAGGATCCTCCATTTTTAAGACAGGGATTAGGATTGCAGGGATCAACTGGAAAATGAAACGGGTGAAGTTTGCTTCTTGGTTGTTTTCCATTAGGCCTAAAAAACTGTTTGATTGGCGTAACCCGACCGACCCTATTTTTACCGCCGACCCTAAATATTTTTATTTTTTGTGTGCAAAAAAAAAAAAGTTTTTAAAAAACAGGAATTTAATGACGTCATACTTCGGTACTCTAAAGGATTGCAGGACATTCAAAATGACAAATAAAAAGATGTGTTACAGAAAAAGTGAAGATGTGCCATTTGTTTTTGTATGTGTGTCATATATTTTTTTCTATGTTACGCCAATCAAACAATTATTTTAGGCCTTATTCCAAACAACTTTTGGGTTAATGTGAAGCATAATTTTATATTCTTACTAAGTCTCGTTGAATTTAGTGAAACTTGTAACTTATAAATCTTGTACATATCGGCATTCTGTTAATTTCTAAAAATCAAACACGGGGTCTTAATAAATTAGTTTTAAATGAAGAAAAGCACTATACCCTCTTTAGCTTACACAGAAACAAGTGGGGTGTGAAAAATTAGACGAATTGTGTTAAACTATTATAGAATCCTGTGAAAAAAATCAGTCTTAGGCGTAAGAAACTTATAGGATTTAGAATCTGTATCATTTAGTCGCTGGGAAGGAAAGAGCTCCTATGTACAGTTGACCTTTGAAATCAAATGGGTCCCATTTTTAAAACCTCATGTGCAAATTTACTGGCACTAATAGAAATTCCATATATATTCACTAATAATTGAAATTGATTAAAACTTACGCAATTACTTTTTAGAACATATGTTACTTTTGCCAATAAGCATAGTTCTACTATGCATTTCGATTTTTGTTATAGACAGTTTTGATGAGAAAGGCAATTTTGCACATAGGAGCTTTTGAAAAGTGCGTCCATTTTCACATAGGAGCTTGTGGTTTCAAAGGTCAAAATGTACATAAGAGCGACGATTTGTTAAATCAAGTTGTCTGAATTGAATCATCAAGTTGGGTTACTGGAATCACACCACTAAATAACTCCCCATAGACTTGTGTACAAAATGACCTCTCAACAAACGTCAATTTCTCGGCTATAAAGCGACTGGTTATTTCAAACCTGGATTTTTTGGGAAGATTAGGACCATAGCTCTTCAACAAAAATGAAAAAGTCATATGATGAAGGCTTATTTTTTGAGATACAGAGCATCGAAAGATTTGCATGTTTTCGAAACGTCCACGCCTAGTTGAAATCGTACTAGAAATTAAAATTGCAGAGTTCCCCAAACCCTCAGAAATTATACCAAAATGGCACAGACAAAATCTTTACCACCCAAATGGTTTGTTACTAGTCCACACATTATGATTAATTTCAAATTCATTTGAGACACAATTATCAAAATTTTGGGGATTCTTCATTTAGGCAAGTGCCATATTTGGGATGCCATCACAAGTCTCGCACTGACGTCGTCTGGACTACACCTAGTTATTAGTGGGTGATTCATACTACCCAAATCGGTTACTTTAAAAGACATCCTAATTCGTTTTCAAGAGGCACCAATTTGTGCTCATGAAATGACATCAATGCCAATCAAAAACATAACACCGAACATCTCAGTGCTAAAAATAATTGCAAAAAACAAATGGATATTATAAACTCATTATACGTTAAAGGTCACATCAACGTGTATATTTTGTTCTTTCACCTGCAAAGTTTTTAAATGTTTAGTCACATGATGCTATATTGATGACCAATATTGAGACCCGTTTGTGTTCAAGCTGTTTCATATTACTTGACAACCACACTGTTAAATGGCCATTAAAAAAACGTCGTTTGAACTGGGCATATTGCGGACTCAAAAAACAGTAAAAAACGGTTTTTTTTAGTTATTTGCACGTTGCGGTGCCAACTGGTCAGTTATAAAATGAGATTTGTTACTGTCTTTTTAAAGTTCAATTGTTCCGTTTTTAAATGAAGATGCCGGTCAACAAAATTAGTTTAATGTAAAGTTATTTGACTTCACCAGGAATATCCAACACGTAATCAATATAGGTTTTGACTTATATCCTTTTGCATTCTGCAATCAAAGTCAATTCATTATCAGGAGAAGTATTCAACACACGTTTATATTTCAAAAGTCATTCTACTGTCGGCATATTTCTTTTTGATTTGATGCCGTTGTGTTCTCATAGACTTAATTTTAATCGATATCAAACTAAATATTCTTTAAAATGCCGTGATCCAGATGATTTTAAGGATTTTTTTTCAAACATTGAATTTTTCGCTCTATTGTACACTGAGACATTGGACAAAGTTACTGCCTTACGCGGACTTCATTAACGCAATTGTGACGTCATACAGCATGTTAGTGCATATTTGGTACTCACTTCAATAAAATGGGAGGCGGACCATATCAATCTATAGTACATTTAAGGTTGGCGGCTAGGGGGTAACCACTCCCTCCCCGGCCTTTCCCCTTGGTTTGTATGGATAAGCAAATAACCATCTCTTTCTCAAAAACAAAAGTGGATTCTTAGCATTCGTTGCTGAATCAAATCCGGAAGCTTTGGCTAAGATGAAGTTTGGTTGTAAAATGACCTTAAGTTCTGACATGAAGTCCAATGGGACTTTGGAGGTTAAATTAGTCACTGCCAAAAATCTGACACAAACAACTAATTGTCATATTACTAGCAGATAAGCACCATAAGTGCATGGCGAGCCAGAAGGGTTTCATACCTAAGAAGGGTACATAAATGATTTTGTTACCAGAGTGTAGGCAACCTATTGGGATATACCAAAGGCATGCTAGCAAATTCAAGATGAGTAGATTATGTCCAGCTAGGGGTCAATAAAGGTCATCTGGGTGGTCATATAGGGGCCAAAATTGAAACTTGCCTCAATCAATTTCAAACACAACCAAATTATGATATGATCCAAGAAGATTACAACAAAGGGCTACAGTATATTTTCTGTGACCTTAGTGAATGGGGATCCAGCAGAAATATTAGGTGAATAGGTCAAACAGAAATGGTAAAATATGTTCTAGTTCAGTATGTCATTGTGGCAAGACTTCCATATATACCCCTCTACAATGTACATTGGCAACATAAAATGTTATTATTTTAGCTGTTTATTCCGTTTTTGATTTAAACAATGGCCTCCCTTTAAAATTAAAATAAAATTTTGTATCGCTCATGTAAATATATATACGAGGGGGTACATTGTATGTATTTCCTTGTCATTTTCATAAAATAAAG
>JAMKCH010047831.1:0-11723 GCA_023653785.1 Ophioderma brevispina
CTGAAACAAGGAATTTACGGAAGCCGGCGTGAAGATTTAACCATGACTAAATACTAACCCCGTTGCAATGAAAGTACTGTTGCAAAACAAAATTGCAGGGTACCGGGAAATGAGGCATAGCTGTAACGCCGGTGATCGCCTCGTGCCAGTTAGATGGGAACAGGGGCTAACCCACTAACGGTTTTCAAACTAAAATCTGATCTACGGGTATTTACGGGCGAAAGTAGGAGTGAGTCCTTAGTGTCAGGCTAAAGAAAACTTCCTACGACTACCCCTTTGCAGTTTGGCTCGTAGATGCAGAGAAATGCAAACACTCACTTTGAAACCCCAGATCAAAAAGGATCTTCGGAACCCCCCTTTGCTAATCTCAGCCACCTTGAGGGTCTGAGCTGATTAATCGGGACTGGACACCACCTATAACTCACTTTAGCAACCAGAGCAGAAGGGATCTCGGACCCTCTTTCGCTAATCTCATATCCACCATGCTGCGCTGTTGTTCGGCACGGATGATTCCGGGCGACCGTGATTGACCGATTATGTTCTGATCAGGGCGAATGCTGTAGGGTCTGAGCTGTGACCTCATTCTTGTCCCTCTGCAATCCCTGTAGAAATAATGGTGGTACTAATGCAATATTCTCCTAGTGACATAGTAACTCTATTGGGCCCTGTTGCATTGACCGTGTTCCCCAGAACCGCAATTTTGGTTGTAGACATAGTGGTTGGAAATGAGGATGCTACCTGTTTGATCGCACGATTTTTATTACTAACTAGCTAACCGTTAAACGAGCGTCCGCCTGCTTTGTTGGGCGAGATATCCCGCATCACCGCTACGCCCCACGGTAAGTGTTTTTAGCTTTTAAAAGTAGGACGCAGGCTTTATGGCCGGTAGGATTTAGAGGTCTTTATGCAAAACCTGGTCCTTATGGCCCTCAGGCTTAGTTTTTAGTTGGTAGGTTTAGGGTGCAGGTCTTGAATGGCCTGCAGGGATTTAGTAGTCTTTAATTGCAAAGACCTGGGTCTTTATGCCCACAGGGCTTAGTTTTAATTCGGTTGTGATGCGGTATTTCCTGAGGTTTGTTTTATACTCACGAGGAGTACCGAGGAGTTTCTTCCCCATGGTAAAAAAAGAAATAAAAGTTTTTCCCTGCCGTGGCCTGCTTTTTAACTTGCTGTGGCTTTGCCACAGTGATTTCTTTAAAACAAATACAAGTCCATCACTGCCGTGCCCTGCCACGTCGTTTGTGATAAAAACAGCGAACAAACCGGCCAAATTGCGGGTAATTCTTTGCTAAATACGTGCTATGCATAGCCTAAGGCTTGGCAAGAATTACCCTCAATTTTTGGTTTGTTCGCTTTTTTTATCACAAGTACGGGCCAGGGCCACGGCAGGCTGGACTTTGAAAAGGAAGCCAAATTGGTTGTCATGCATAGTTTTTTTTGTATGAATCTGAACTGTTTGCCTTACGTTTGTTTCCATATCTAGCCGGTAAACGGCCTAAATGCAATGAAAAGCAACGCATCATTTTCCCGGAAGACGTCCCAGATGCAACGAGGAATTCGCGTCATTTTCGTGAGACGTCCCAAAGGCAACGATGAACATCGCGTTATTTCGACCGGAAGACGTCCCATATGCAACGAGGAACAGCCGCGTCATTTTGCGGAAAGACGTCCCAGATGCAATGAGACGCATTGATCTTAATTTGATCGCCTGCGGGCAACCTTCCCAGATGCAATGAGAAGCATTGTGCCAAGTTCCGATCTTTGCTGGCAAATCATCCCAGATGCAACGAGCAACATCGCGTCATTTCGCGGAAGACGTTCCCAGATGCAACGAGGAACATCGCGTCATTTTCCCGGAAGACGCCCAGATGCAACGAGAACATCGTCATTTTCGCGAAAGACGTCCCAATGCAACAGGAACATCGCGTCATTTCCTCTGAAGACGTCCCAGATGCAACGAGGAACTCGCGTCATTTTCCTGGAAGACGTCCGCAGATGCAATGAGTGCAATTAGAGTATTGCGCGACAAAAAATAGTTGTCGACGGCCGAGATGCAACGAGAAACATTTTCGACCGGTACCACTTTTTCGTTGCACCTCATTGCCCTCGTGCGGGTTAGGGTTAATGAGCTCCATTTGCATATTGCATTTCTGATCTTAGCATCCCCCCCCTTTATTTTTGTTTATGTTCATTATTATCCTCCAGAAAAGGTCATTTTCCCGGGGGGTTTGACACGATCTGCTCGATTGGGCATTGGGATTTCCAACGTATTTGGGGAACTGCTACTGCATTTACTATGGCATCCCTCAGTCCCCGTGACATTAAAAATCATCTCTTAATTTAACCTTTGTTCAAAATATCTTAGTAATATCATGAAAAATTAAGAAAAAATATTGGCTTTCAAAATCCGTCTTGGTTAGTGGGATTAACGCCCGCGGCAAAATATTGTAATTTCCATTAACGGTCATTTAGATTTAAAATATTCGTGACCAGGCCTAGTCATAGTCAAGTCTGTGTTAACCGTTCGATATGCGTAAGACAGCCCTCCTACCGTTAAGATCTTTGAAACAGACTAGCAACCAGAATTTTGAGGCCATTTGAATTTGCCGTTGCTGTTAGGTTGGCATGTCCTACCCCCCCTGGTTATTTCCAAAATTTCACTTGCTCTGATGGTGCATTTTGAGTTGTGAGGCAAATATTATGCCACACAGACCACTGTGTTGTACATTTCAGTCATTTACAGAACGAGAATACAAAATCAATTAAGTTCTAACAAAGTAGGTGGAATATCTGCAAGTCAGGGGGAAACATTTTTGTTAGGTCAATGGTTGGAAAATGTTATTATTTTGAGCTAAGGAGGGACGAGACTGTGGATCACGAATGCCCCTTTAAAACAATAGTTGGTGGGGGCATCTTAATTACACCTGCATAATTCTTGTTACTCACTCTTGTGTATTTTATCAAAAATTGTGAATTTGATTGACGAAAAACCCTGTTTTGTGTGTATGAAGCTTATATGTCCAACCATTTTGCACATAACTGGAAAATGGAGATGTCTTCCTAGCCAATCCTTTCATGAAGAAAAACAGCATTTAATCTGTCGTCTTTTTTAAAATGACGTCCAGGGCCGACATTGCCCTGCGCAATTTCCACCTTACAATATCCTAGGCAAAGCAAGAGTATCTTATCAAAAGACGCATGAGAATCTAAGGGGGCGTGCGCAGGTCTGAGAGTGCGGCGGATTTACCTTTCTATGCGGTGTGCGGGGGCCATATGCTCTGGGAGCTGTGGTGTATAAAATGCTGGGGAGCCTGCATGTCAGCCAGGAGTGTCTTCACAGTAAGATGGAATTTTGCCCGGTGATTTTTGTACTTTTAAAGTGCAACGAGAAATTTTAAGGCACCCAATTATTGTAACATATTAATTATAGTAAATTTTCATAAAGATTAGATACTCAATAGAATCTTACTTAATTTTGGCAACAAATGTCATAAAACACCGAAAACGATTGAGTTTGAATTGCTTATATTTCATTTAATACAAAGAAACATTTCTCCAGCTAAACCTTTCCTATGGGGATATTTTTGATGGAAAGCTTTTGCATCCTTGTAAAAATAAGTACTTTCGCTTTTTAGGGACACTGATAAGTTAAATCTCTTGTTGCACCTTTCAGTGGAACATTAGCGGTTCATACTCTCATCGGCAGATGTCAGCCGACGTAGTCCTTCCTAACATGTTTTGCGCGCTGGATGCATGAATCATATTCTTGCATAAAATGCAATTTTCGAAAGGCTATCTGCCAATGTCTGCCATGAAGTAGGAACCCACCTTTAGCCTAGCTGAAGGTAGAGCATTCATTGGTTTGCTGGCGGTAGTGTTGCTCGCAGTTGCTCCCACACTATATATCGGTTTTGCTGTGGAATAGTCTTGCTATTTGGTGATGAACAAGTATAACTCCCCAAGCTCATCACTTTGAATAATTATTCTTAAACAATTGTGAAAATGTAAGCATTTCATTGGTTTATGCCCGTGTTTAATTCGTTAGAATTGAACTCCAGGTAGTACCCGCTGCGTATTGACGTTATTTTTTTTTAGGTTGAAGCGCTCCCGTCATACCGCGTTTTTGCTACTTTCCCGCGCGCCTGCCTACGTTGCGTCTCGTTGGGTATGGATCGTTGCGTTTAAAGGTTTGTTTCATTGGTTGTCACTGGGTGGTGGCAGTCCTTTCTTGTTAGATTTAAGCCGTAAAGCATCGCAAATTGGGTTAAAGATGACCTTAAATGATAAGAATGGTTTTAAGAATGAGAATAAAGGTTTAAAACAATATTTTGGGAACCGTCTCTCTTTACTACGAATGTGAACCCGGCTACACCATTATTTTCTGTGGAAGAACTCGGCCTTCGGCCTCTTCCTTTGTCCACTTAAATATGGTATCGTCCTTAGGTTCAATTCGTCGTAAAGAGAGTACCGGTTCCCAAAATCTACTTGTATTCCTCTAAATAACCATGAGTTAAAGCATGTTTTTATATGAACTTGTGCTCATTTTAGGCTGCAGATGTTGCATCATCAAGCCGTACGTGAAGAGATTCCTAATGAGATGCTATACGGCAAGGTTGGGTATCTTTATGCACTGCTCTTTGTGAGGAAACATCTAGGTGAGGAGTGTGTGGAGGAAGCCGTTGTGGAAAAGGTAGGTGTTTCTAGAAAGAAGCCATTTTGACACCATGGCAGCTCTAGCCAGAAGGGGGGTTCTGTTGTCATCGGCAATGGTACGTTGTCCGTGGCCACAAACAAGTTGCTCTACTGCCCACACCCCTCATCCAATTTTGATGATTCTTGCACCAAAGGACTTGAGTAGGTAATAACACACATTGTGTGTGATACAGATCTGTAGGCTAACAGTCAAATGTCATCTGTGAGAATGCATGTTCATCTTTTCTGCTCTTAATTCCCTCAAATGCTTTGTAAATCTATCTTAATATTCCCATAGCTTTACAAACAAGATCATGTCCTGTTTACTCTTGTATATTAAATTCATACCTGGTCAAAAGAATCACTGACCCACGACTTGACTTTGGTGTACACTGTGTTTGACCTCGATAGCCCTATGTGGCTTTTGATCCTGTTGAGTGCATGTCCCCGCCAAGGGGGATTTTGCAAGGTTTAACTTGCAGTAACATTTTGAGAAATTATTCTCAAAGAGTATGCAAATTTAATATTATAGAATGAGTGATAATTTCTTGCCCATGGCACACGTGCATGGTGCTTGTTGCGTGAACTGCGTCTATTAGAGCCCTGCGGGGCACCCCGAATCCCCGAAATTCCCCGGACCGGACCGACCCGGACCGAAACCGGGTCGGGGTGCATTTTAGCACATTATTCCCGGTCCGGTCCGGTCCGGGGATCATTTGGACGGGTCGGGTAGGGTCGGGGCTATGTGGCTTTCGGTCCGGGGAAATAATTTTAGCTGTTAAAAAATCAGAGCAACATATATGAAAATGTATATCTGGGATTGACCTGGTTTCATCTAGTTCTCAAACCTCACCGTCGCATTTTTCCCGGCGACGGTTCGAACTTATAAGACCTAGTATGCAGTAATTGGGAGTGCTCCGCCCCATTTCTCAAAAATAGTTTGTCTGAAATCATTTTACACTACATGCACATGACAGCATATAGTTACGAATCTGCGTAAATTTAATGACTTCAGTATGGATTCTAAATCCATTTTCAAGTTAAAATCCAAAAGTGTTTCGTTCATACACTAGATTCGCGATTTTGCCAGTTTCATTATCTTTGAATACATAGCATAACAAGCACACTGCGGCGCGGCGCTTCCCCACTGATCTCTTCACAGACCGGCTGAAGATGTTCGCTGGTTCCTGGAAAACTTGTAATACCCTGTAATATTGAAGAAAACGAGTGGAACCAGCGCAAACGTCGGACAAGGGGGAGGGGGTAGGACATGCCAACCTAACAGCAACAGCGAATTCCCTGAGTCGGACAAAAGTCGCATCTGATCTGTTCTGATTGTGAAATTTAAAACATTGGCCTTTATTTTGAAAGATAAAACGTGACCCATATCTAGGGATTTTGGCTTGAAAAATGGGCCCATGTCTAGGGATTTTATGCGAAAACTAACCCAATTGGGACTTGTATACTATAGTGCACCCTTCACGACAACTGCAGCTTGTTTAATTTCATTATTAAAAACAATAAGGTCCATAGGCGTAAATCCCCCCAATATTTTGATGAGGGGGAGGGTCAATACGATCATCCCCCAATGTTGATGCCCGTTCATGCATTTTTGACCAAAAATAACCTCATATGTTACAATTTTTGTTTAAAATGGTAAATTTCGGCGCGCTTCGAGCGCATTTTGTTCTAATTACAATCACATTTAACGGTTTTAGCTTCTAAATGGCAACATTTTAGCGGGCTTCGCGCGCACATTTGCTAGTGATGGATTTTTTCGGCAAACCCCCACTCATTGTCCCCGCGGAACTAAGTTCGGAACGGGGACTATGAAATGGGCTCCGTCCGTCCGTGTTATGTCCGTATGTCTGTATGGCCGTATGTCTGTGAGAAAAATGTTAACCCTGGAATTCTGTGATAAAAATGTTAACCCTGTATGCTGTATCTTTGAAACACTATATCGGGCACACAAAATTCCTTCGCTTCATGGAAGTGCATCATGGCATGCATCGTTTCTGTGATTTGAAAGTGTGTGATATAGGCGGCTTAGGTATGCAAATGAGCTAATTAATATGCACAATTAATGTTTCACTGAAATGGTACATTAGATATGCAAAATTCTTTTGCTACATGAAGTACATCTTAGCATGCATTGTTTTCCCACTTTGAAAGTACATGATATATGCGGCTTAGGTATGCAAATGAGCTAATTAAATATGCATCATTAATGTATTGCTGAAACAGTACATTGGATATGCAAAATTCCTTCGCTACATGAAAGACTATTTTCCTTCGCTTCAGGACAGTGCATATAATATCATGCAATCGTTTTCTGCAATTTTAAAGTGCATAATATAGGCATTTAGGTATGCAAATGGCTAATTAAATATGCATATTAATGTATGCACTGCCAACCGTACCTCAGATATTCCAATTCTTTTTCCACATGAAGTACATTTTGGGGGGCAGCATTTTTTTTGCAACTTTGAAAGTGTTGAACGTATGCGTCTTACGTATGCCAATGAGCTAATTAATATGCACAATTAATGTTTCGTGAAACGGTACATCGGATGTGAAAAATTCCTTCGCTACATGAAAGTCTTATGGACATCCACTTTTGTGTGAACATGATACATTCGGTTTAGTTATGCGACTTAGGTATGCACATGAGCTAATTAGTTATGCACAATTAATGTTTCACTGAAATGGTATCATTGGATGTTGCAAAATTTCGTTCACTACATGAAAGGCTTATAACTCGGCTGCCATTAACTCTTTTGTGTGAACATTATATGTGCAGTTTTAGTTATGGCAAATGTCATAGCTTTATCCTTACACAGCAATCTGAATGGTAAGCTGTAACAGGTGCTAATTCCCATACTTCTTTGGGGTGGTCTATTGGTCCCGAGTTCAAGGGAGGTTGTGGTATGCAATTAAGGTTGTCACTTCAATGATCGCGAAATTCGGCGGGACATGTTTTACGCATCGCGTAAATCGAGTTCGCCTTGTTTTCATAATTTCATAACCTCAACTCACCCATGTCAAAAAGTAATAATTTACCGCCACTGAAAGGTCACCGTCTCAATCACATTTGCCATTCATATATAGTCCTACATTTGTAACAAGATTTTTGTCAATTATTATACTTCGAATTTATCTGAACCGGTAAACCTTGACCAGATGGGCAATGGCTCAAGTTATCAGAATAATTTTTAACTAACTAACTACCAAGTAGTGCGGTAAACCCCAAGACAGTTGAATCTGAAAACAACTTCACATTTTCACATGGACTCGTTTTACCCGGGATTGACGTGAGCATCCGGTCTGTTCTATAAAGAGGCGCTCCGGTCCATGAAAAAAGCTTAGTCTGTCCGGGTCGGGCGAGTTTGCCTTAAATTTAGGCGGGTCGGGTCGGTGGCGGGGCCGGTCTACACCGTGTAGTCCGGGGTCGGGTGAAAAAATCTTGCCCCGCAGGGCTCTAGCGTCTATGTGCAAACCCACTGGTGTGATATACTGCGACGAATTTATTTTCTTTAAACGTATTGACCCTTGTTCAAAAAACTTTTTTTGCGACAGGTGTGTCAAACCATAATCGACGCTGGGAAGGCGCTCTCGGTAAAAGAGTCCCCGATCAAACCCCTACTGTCACCTGGCACGGGAAGCATTACATTGGAGCCGCTCACGGGAATGTCTGGCATATCTTATATTTTTGGCTAATGCAGGTGTGCCCTTAACCTAATTCTTTACTTGTGTACTGGGTATGTAGTACAGCCCTTATCTCATTACTTTTTTTCCAAAAGATGTAGTCAGTTTAGTAAAACTTGCCATCGGGATGGGAGTATGAGGTGATCCTCCCTATTTATTTGTGATTTGGCTCTGGTAATTATAAGGTGATTAGCAGCATAGGCCCTAAAAAAAAAATTGTTATGAATTGCGTAACATAGAAAAAAATAGGGTAGGTAGGTCGGATATTTTTTTTTTTTTTAATCGTTTCACATACCATACACAAATATATCTGACCACACTACCAAAACAAATGGCCATCTTCACTTTTTCTGTAACCCATCTTTTTTATTTATCATTTGAATGTCCTGCAATCATGTAGAGTACCGAAGTATGACGTCATTGTTTTAACGTGGTTTTTAAAACTATTTTTTTTGCACAAAAAAACTAAAAATATTTAGGGTTGGCAAAAAATAGGGAAACAATAGGGTCGGTCGGGTTACGCCAATCAAACAATTTTTTTTTAGGCCTTATAGAGGAAGATGTGTTAGAAACTATTGCTTGAAGGCTAGAGCTCATGTAATGTTCCCTTTTTATAAAATTCTTACTCCATTTTGTAAAGACCTGCAACTTTTTTTTGGCGGGGGGGGGGGGTAAACTGTATGTAGGGTATTTGATATTTGGGCTGATTTAACTACAAAATCTAACAGCAGGTATTACCAAAAAACAAAAAGTTTTCCACTAAATTTGATTTTTTTTCTGATAAACAGAAACATTCTGGCTCCTAAAAGGCACTATCTGTGATTTTTTTACTGGAATACAAAATTAATAAAAAAATCGGGCAGGGATGAAAGAGTTCCAACAGTAGTAGGAAATTTTGCCCCCTACCCCACAACTTCATCGAACGCCTCATGCATAGTGCTCGTCGCCCGGCTTTCTGGGCAGTTAGGCCCAGATGTATTACCTCACTTCCCTGATCAGGTTTAATCTTTTTGGAACACGCATGCACGACTGGAAAAAATATCAAATTCATCAAAATTTCCTCCAAATTTGCTAAATTTTGATTCATTTCTTACGTATTACTTCATTTAAAGAACAAAAATTTCCCTCCACAAAGCAAAACTTCCTGGAACCTGGTTCCCAATGAATGCAATCTTATAAGGCCAAAATATTGCCAAATGTGATGAGGATAAGGGTCGGTGTCGACATGTCCATATGGTCTTTAAGCAAGGAAGCAAAATTTGGTAACTGTACATGCGTAAATGTTCAAAATTGTGAGCAGACGACGCTGTAACAACCAGTTGCATTATCCAGATTGTTTGTGATGTTCTAAATCCATGACCTAATTTTGTTGATAGTACTTCATTAGGATGCCAATTATCAATTTGCGAGACAAATGGGTACATGTAAAAAAATGAGTAGAAATCACCAATCTTTGAACTCATCAAAATTGGGAATCGCACACAATGCGCTTTTAGTGTCGCCTGCCTTAAAGAGACATGAGGACATTTCCAGAGAAAAGCACCCTCAATTTTTTTTTCAAAACCAGGTTTTTTACATATTTGGAATGCTTACCAATGTATTAGCTGAAGTGAATAATAAGCCAAATACGCCGTCTTTATGTAATAAGATGATGATTTAGTAATTTCTGTCGTACATGACAGAAATTCAAAGCAAGGTTTCCTATAGGGACAATTAGGATAGCAGGCCAGTTCAAAACAAGGTTTGCCATTTTCTTTCGTGCTTGTTTGTCCATTAAACCTTCGAAACATTCTCGGTAGGTGGTCTATAACTGATCAAGTGCAATTTGAGAGAAATTTTTATCCTAAAAAAAATCTCCTGCCGCTTTAAGGCAGGAAGACACAGGGATCTCTTTGCCCACTGTTGTCTGTTGTTGTCTGTTGTCGTGAAAAAGGATTAGCATTTGCCTGTAATATTCGGATACTTGGGATCCCCCATTTGTTGATAAGGTCAAAGGTCACATACCAAGGTCAAAGGTCATGTGAGGTCAAGTTGTAAGATAGGCTGAACATGTTAAATTGACCTCAGTGAAAAAATGAAAAATTGACTTCAATTGAAAAGTTGAAGTTCAATTGGAACCAAACTTGAGTCATAGGTACAACATGGGATCCCTCATTTATTGATGAAGTCAAAGGTCACATACCATGATCAAAGATCATGTGAGGTCAAGTTATAAGATAGGCTGAATATGTAAAAGTGACTTTACATATGTCAGGTCAGGTTCTTCAGGACAGGATGTCAGGAGGACCTGCTACTGGTATCCTGGTAACCAGTACTACCTGTCACTGAGAAGGAGGAGTGATAGGGTGACGACGGTGGTAATGGCTTTTGAGGAGGAGGTAGTGAGGCTCATATGCGGCTATGCTCCGCAGAGCGGTAGAAAGCATGAAGAGAAGGAAAATTTTTATGATGAGATGGTAGGGGAATGGGATATGCAAAGTGTAGGTGAATTAGTTCTCTGTGTTGGTGATTTTATGTGGGAAAAGGGATGAATGGGTTTGGGGCGGGGTTCACAGAGGGAACGGGTTTGGGGAGACAAACCTGGAAGGAAGGATGCTGTTAGAGTTTGTGATGAGAAGGAGGTGTGTATAGCGAATACGTGGTTTAAGAAAGGGGATAAAAGGAAAGTGACCTCTAGTTCAGGGGAAACGAGTCAGAGATTGATTTTGTGCTTGTGGGTAAGGAGAGGAGAAAGTTTCTGAAGAATGTTAAGGTGATTCCAGGGGAATTACAACACAGGTTGATGGTTGCCGATGTGGACAAGTGGAAGGTGAAAAAAGTGGTGAGGAAGGTCGTGCATGTGAGGAGGAAAGTATGAAGCTGAAAGAAGAAGAGACAAAGAATTTTGAGGTGAGAGTGGGTGAGCTTGTGGGGGATGATGTGTCCGATCTGTGGGAGTGTTTTAAGGAAGGGGTGTTACAGGCGTGTGATGAAGTGTGTGGGAAAAAGAAAGGGAGGAGAGACAGGAAAGATACGGGGTGGTGGAATGATGAGGTGAAGGAGGCGATAGGGAGAAAGAAGGATGTGTATAAGGAAATGAGAAAAATGGTACGGAAGAGAATAAAGTGAGGTATAAGAGATTGAAGAAGCGAGCAAAGAAAGTGGTTGCGAGGGCTTTGAAGGAGGATGCTGAGAAGGGGGTGAATGAGTTGAGGGAGAAACCAAACAAGGTGTATAAGTTAGTGAAGGCAATGAAAAAGGAAGGAAGAGATGTTGAAGGGGGAAGATGTATGAGAGGAAGTGATGGAAAGTTGAACTTCAGTGAGAAAGATAGAGGCAGGGTCTGG
>JAMKCH010047832.1:0-22520 GCA_023653785.1 Ophioderma brevispina
TAAAAAAAATTCAAAATAATTGAAGCTACCTCGTTTTCATAAATTGCCTCGTTTTCATTACTTTGTATTAGACGTGAATAACGCAATAACGAGCCGTGCTGGACCAACAACACAAACGGAAAAGGAAACGTATTAATATTTGTTGGTGGGTATGAGTGTGATTGTTTGATGATGGGTTGGAGGACCATTGCCAAGGTATTTTCAGTTTTATTGCTATTGTTTTTTTTGTTTTGTTTTGCAATTTATTTTTTTTGTGCTGGCGTGATGTGCAATTTAGACAAGACAAATAGCAATAAACGACAGGTTGGTAATTTTTTAAGGTCAATATTAATGGTTTTGTTTACCGCAAAAGAGAGAATTGCCTAATTTGTTTTCAAAGTTTCCTGCGCCCCCTACCTCACAAATGTGCGAAAAAGAAACTACTTTGTTTCTGCATTTCTACCACCATTGTTCACCTAGACTTATGAAATGCCATTAATTGGTGAAGAATGATCTATATTTACCATATAAGAACAGACATTAAATGTTCCATACCATTTTATATTTTTTAGGGTTACTTGTATATGTAACGCTATACGCATACAGTAAACCCGATTATGACATATATATTAATGGCAGCAATGGCCTACTAAACTTTCCAAGAATTTTTGATTAATTATTTACTTTGTTTATGTCACTAGGGTTATGCATCTATGAAAATCAAAATCTATAAGGTTTTCATTTTTGTCATGGGCAAACGTTCTAGTGCATAAGGGGGGGGGACCCATGGAACATGCTAATTAACGCAAAAAAGACGCGAGGATTTGATTTGGCGCCAATGCACAGAGCAAACTAAAATTTGACAAATACAAACAATAGTATAAATAAAATATATTGAGGTTAAACAAAAATGCCAGTCGAAAACCAAAAAAGGGCCCCTAGGACCCCCCATTATGCACTAAGGTTAAGACTGTTTGTAAGAAGTAAGTTTATAATCCGCCGTCTCATAGTCGGCTCAACGGAAGACTAGGGCATTCGATTCGGTTGAATCTGAAAGCCGAACTTAGTTTCACACTTTATTCCGTTTGTCATCTTATAGCCTGGACTGTGGTTCCTGGCGGACTAAACTCTTTTAGCACCGGTTGTTGTAAAGAAAGAAACGGAGTTGTCCCCCCATAAGGAGAGGGTCCTAGCTACCATAGCAACATGACGGAAGAAACCGTGACCTTGTAGACGAGTACATTTAGTACAGTGTTTTTAAACAAATGATGCGGACAGCACTCAATGGAGAACACAATAGACCGAGGAGTGTAGTAGGACACCCAGTCACACGGACCCTGTAGTATATGACACCTGAGTTCAGAAAAAGAAAAACCCGAGTATAAATAAGTGGATGTCAAAAAATTTACACATTCCCGCTAAAATATAATAACATGAAGCGTTTGACTCTAACTAAACATGTAAAGTAGTGCTGTCGAAGGGTTTTTGTGCACTTGAATCACGTGATCTTAAAGTGCTCACTACGTGTTCCAGTGAAAGCGTTAGAGGTTATGTGTTCTTTTTTGCAACTTTTTATACAAATAATTTAATAAAAAATTCGCCTCCATTTCATGAATTTTGTGCGCATTAAGATGTGGATTACGGCCAATTATGATCCTTGTGGCCAAAATGGAGACGAATCAATGATTGACGATGGGCTACGAGTGTGAAGGTTTCGAAGGTGGGGCGGAGAAGTACGATTGCCAGGTAGTCAGTTTTGTGGAATATTATCGTTCAAAAACTAATTGAAAGGAAAACTTTGTGTCGTCTGCACGAGGGCACATATGGATTGCGTTGGTAGGGTGTGTGTATATTTGTCTGTAGTGTCTGTGAGGTAATGTTGACATATCATTGTTAAACCAAACCATAATTCTCGCGGTGCAACAACAGTGTCGTCCATTGGGACGGCACCCTTGCTACCCCGTGACTAGGCACGAGCGCGACAGCGTGTTGGTGACCTGACTTGCCCTTGTGACATCATGTGACCTTGTCCCCATTCTCAAACAGCGACAACAGGCAAGACGACACATGGTTCGGTGAAAGCTTGTACTTGTCTTCTTCATTTTAAAAGTGGCGGACTCTTGTTAAATAACTAAGTCGATGCTAACTATAGACTAGAAGAGAAAAATTGCACTCCAACAGGTTGTATTCTATCGCCTAGGAAGGAGGGGTTATACTTATTCGACATTTAGTATATAGCATTCAACAAAACACTTAGAATTTTGCATAGCTCAAATGCTCCGAAAAAGAAAATGAGAAACAGCTAGATAGAATATTTCAAACGCGGCTGTATCAGCCAGAATTCTTGTCGTATTGAATATTGAATAGATGCTCCTTTGCTACGCTCTGTGAAAAAGAGAAATAACTAAAAACAAAAAAATGAAAAATAAAAAGAAAGGAAAAGGAGAAAGTCGGCAGAAGAAGTAGGAGAAAAATAACGGGACACTCTTTTGAATCTGTACCATTAGACCGTGGATTACTGCAATATGATCCTGTGGCGAAAAATGGAGATTGAATTAATTTGGACGACGGTTATGAGTGCGAGTGTTACAATGTATGGTCGGAAGGACACACAATTGCCAAGGTATGTCACTTTTATATCAATTGCCTTGAACCAACTGAAGTAGGAGCTTGTTATGGGGAGAACAATATCCGGTTTTGTTGATTCACACTTGCTGCTAAGTTAACTAACGAAAATGGCATTGGATATCTAGATTTTAATGATAAATGATAGGCAAGTCATTTATTATGACGCCCTCCTGTTGACACTTTTGAAACCTATGGAAAAAGTGGAAATTAGCAACGCGGGTCAAAATAGAAGATTGTCTAAAATGGCAACATCAATGTTGGGAATAAAAAAAAAAAATCGTTTTGGCATAAATATTCAGCATTCATTATTTCTAAAAGGCTGAACAGTTTACTTTTGTCCATTTTGACGTATTTCGAAGGCACTGATTTCCCTCAAATTTGAAACTGGGGTGATCTGATTTTAATTGTATGAATTTCATCAATATGAATGACCATTACCCCATACCATGCGGTCTTCACCTGTAAAGTTTCACCCTATACGTCATAGTAGGGTTATAAACGAGAATCCCATTCTAGAAGTTTGGGGAAAGAGGTTTAAAAATGTTTTGCGATAGTTTGAAGGGTGCTGGAACAGGAATTTTTTGGGCCAACCTCTGGGAAATGTGGGGCAACTTTGTAAAATAAGGGGGTTAAAATTGTAAAGGGGTAAATTTGAAATCAATTCAAATTGGTTTAATGTACATCAATGTATTTGTCTCATTAGTAACGAGATTAAATAAAGGTAGGATTTGTCTGGTTCTGACCCCCCCAGATGCTATACATGCCCCCCGCTACCACAGCCCCCCTATTAAGGTTCCCTGGGGGGTAAAGGTTACCCAGTGCTCCGATTCGTTGAAAATGGTGGTTCAAATTGTCGTCTGCCTTTAGTTTACAAATGTTTGCATTTGGTTTCGTAATGAGTGGGAAATGTAACAAGCGTTCTACATGTCTATAGGGCTCACAAAACTTGACCTCAAATTGTATACAGAGCTGTCACCCAAGAAATTGAAATGAATTTTCTGCTTCAGTATGACCAGGGCAATAATTTGGCACCCGTTTTTCAACAAAATCTGAGCACTGGATTTTTTGTGTCCCTCGGAGAATACCTTGAACCGTATGTCCTTTATTCTTCGTTAGTGCCGTTCGTTACCATAATATTGGCATCAGACGCTCGTTGTGGCATCAATGTCGTTTTTTTAAGTAAACGTACCTCCAAGTTTCCATCAAAACGGGGAGAGGGAGTACGGATGACAATTTAATTAGTTGTACCAAGAATCAATAATAAAAAAAACCTGGAGAATGAGGAATTAAGCCCTTCTCGTCATCATAGGTGAACCAAAGTGGGCGCATGTTAGAGGTGCGTCCAAAATTGAAGTTC
Source organism: Ophioderma brevispina (assembly GCA_023653785.1). Lineage (NCBI taxonomy): Eukaryota > Metazoa > Echinodermata > Ophiuroidea > Amphilepidida > Ophiodermatidae > Ophioderma > Ophioderma brevispina. The sequence continues at coordinate 3,965 of JAMKCH010047832.1, forward strand.
ATCACACATCTGAGTGTCTGTGGATAATGGCTGGTTCTTACTTTAGAATATTCTCTTTAAATGGGGTTGGTGTCCCGATCAAAAACCTCACTCCCTCACTTTAACATCAAGGTTTGAGGATTTTTTAATTCATAAGAAAGAAAGTAATCTTTTTCAATTTACCCCAGCCATAATGGCAAAGGAAATGTTCCTTTTGGAGTTGTAATGAAAAAACGCTCTAAAACGTGGCCGTTCGCATTAATTAACAAACGCTGTCTTACGGGCAAATTTCGTGCCCCCTTTTTTTTGCTTCTACTACCAAAGGCTCTTCTTAAACTGATTTAACTTTAACTAGGTTGTACTTACATGCAGGGAGAGAACAAGAGTATGAAAATATTGAAAATAGGACCATGATCGAGTCACCCAGCTTCAATAAGTAAATGTGAATTATATTTTTCAACAGTTTACACATGCATTTTATAGTAGTAGTATCGATTGTAGTGCTTCAATATAATGATACATTTTGCTTAAACTGGTGTTTTAAATCAGACGCGTATTTATTGCAATGAGACCCTTGTGGCCTAAATGGCTACTGTGTGAAAACATGGACGATGGCTTATGAGTGCGAATGCTTTGCTGGATGGACCGGGAAAGACTGTCAAGGTAGTGATCGTATAAGGGGAAGGGAAAATCAGTATGCCTACACCTACTCTCGTTATTATGAACTCTCGTTCAGCGGAGCATTTTTGTAAACAAAACCCCGAAGGAAGGGGGGGGGGGATTGTTACACCGCTGGGATTTCCGTTACTGAACATACGATTCCTATAAATTTGGACCCACAGGGATAGCTAGCCTTATCTATTTACATTGGTATTATAAGTAAGTACCAAATGACCGTCATTTTGACGTCACAATTTGCAGAAAGTATGAAAAACAGGATATAGGGGTGAAAAGTGACAATCAAAAACGCTCGGAGTATTTAAAAAACTAGTTCATGTCTACCAAGCTGAGTCCAAATCCGCGTGACAATCGGATATTCCAACTTTCTGAAGAATTCCTAGACATGTTGGTACTCAGTTTGGAATCAAGGGAAAGAGGAGGAACCATGAAACTATCTATTGGTACCAAAATCAAGTGTCTGTGGTTGTTCCTGTGTTGTGGTAGGCATGTTGGTACCTCTCCGAGTGGGAGAGGGTGGTGCCACCCCCGATCCATTCACTTTGGGATCACCCTCTATTTACCTATACCCCAGTGGATTTTGTTTTTGGATGGATGAAAGGAGCGAAAATGTCAATGACAATTACAGATAATTTGGCAAGCCGGGGTTTTGTTAGCAAGCCGCTCCCCTTCCCCTTCGGTAGGACCGAGGGATTAATCGGCAGAAAAAAACTATCATTTGTTAAAAACGGTATTCAACATAAATTTGTGCAGTGACCATAATACTAGTAATGAATTGGTTTGGATTGTGGTATAATTCTCCCTGAGAAATAAGTTCAAAGGGTCTGATCAGGCTATCTGAGTTCTGACTTGTATTGTTATGATAGAAGCATGCGCACTTGTCTGTTGTAGTCTCGATCTGTGAGATCTTTGAGATACAGCTGTAGGCAATCTTTCTTCAAATCAATGCAAAACAAAACTGGGTAGCTTCCCAAACCTAGCTACGGCTCATTGACGGTCCATGGCGGTTGACGAGTGTTAAATATTACCAGAGAGAACCAGAACAGACCGGGCGAACAGCCAATGGTTAAGGGGCACTATCAGTGATTTGCTAAATCAGAAAATCGAAAAAATTCATCAAAAATCAGATTTTTGCATGTCCTGTACAAGTACATGTTCCGAACATACCCGTGCACATGAAAAGACCAGAGCAACCTAATAAGACAAAATCGAAAATTTTAGAGGTCATTACACTGTCCGTACCGACACTTATAACAACCCGTAATTGAATGGAGATTGTATCGTGGAACACTGCCGTTTCTTCCTTTTCATCTGTCAATATGCTTCATTTGAAAAAGTAACTTTGAGAAGTTCTACAGACTTATCCTTCAATCCTTCACTTTAGCTATTCCTTGCAATTTCAAATATTTTGACTCGTTCGATAAATCCTGATAGTGTCTTTAAAAAATGTGAAGTCCGGCCCTTAACCACAAGTGGATTGACACTAAATGGAATGAGATGATTGTATCCATACTCTGTTCACTCATCTGGCAGTGCAAATAAGAGTTAAAGCAGCAGTCAAGCGTGGTGTTTTTGCGGGGGGGGTTTTTTGTCATCTTTTGTTCCACTTTTAATGACGCCCGCAACTTGATGCAGCGCTAGTGTTTGCGCATCCACTCTACCAGACACGACAGGTAAAATAGAGTAACAATTGTTTGCATTCTCACAGGAAATCACAGAAACCACACAATTCAATGAGACCATATAGATTTGAGGCTTTTTTCCAGTCAGTATGCGTCCTTTTACTTCCCAATAACCGGTAAAAGAAATAGCCTAATTTTCAGTGCAACTGCCGCCCCAAAACCACAAGTCAATGTCATTGCGAAAATCCCATTTTTTTTACCAGGAAGAATACCGCGGGCATTATAACCTAGTTTGACTAAACAACTGCAATGGCCACTGGAAGTTTATGATGAATCACGATGAATTAACAATAACCTATCCAGGAGATCAACTGACAATAGTGAAATTAAAGCTAACACATTTCATGAATGTGAACACTAGATAGAATACACGTATTCAAAATAAATGAACACTCCTATAATAAATGAATGGCTGTCCTTTGCACGGGGGAAACTTCATAAAAAACCAGTGATGGTGGTTAAAAATGAAGAACATGCTGTGTACTTTGTAGTTGTTTTCTCCCAATAATCCCAGCATTTTGGATACAAAATTATATAAAACAATTTATTTATTTATTGTATTAGATCTTCTGTTGCCTGGGGAAACCCCATCATGTTCACTGTTTTTCAGGGGTGCCCAGGGGTCAAACATATCCAACAAACTTGGAATACATACAATAAGTTATAACCAAGAAACAGAAATTACTAAAAGTATTAAAATACAAATAATAAGAACATAATTGTAACATGGTAAAAGTTAAACATCCAGCTGCTATATAACACAGCATTGGTCTTGCACGTAAAATGTTGAGGTGTCATAGCATACCAAAACCTTCTATAATCCCATAAACCAAACAAATTTTCAAACAAACCTAACCACAGCACAAAAACCAAACACACACACCAACTCGGAACACACGCACACCCCCCCCCACCTCAGACCGAAACCCACCCCCACCCATTTCCACATACCATCATTCCCACCCACACATACACACAAACGCATACACCACAATACCCGCGCACCCACATTAACAAGCATCATACAACCAAAACTTATACATATACACACATACATACATACAAACAAACACATACACATACAATACACGCACACAACACAAACGAACAACTTATAAACAATAACCATATACTAACAAATACAAATTACGAGCACAGATAAGGTTTTATTAGAAATACCTTCGTGTAAAAACTTTCCATTACCAGATTTTTCACATACAAATACTTTCAATTCCACAGCAAAAAGGAAATGTTTCAACAGCAAATGTTTTAATGGCAAATAATTTCAAAATCAAATGTTTTTCAATAATAGCAAAATATGGTATTGCAAATGTCTGCAAATTCACAATGTTTGCATAATAGAAATTCAATGTTTTTCACAACAGCTAAATGTAATTAAAAGTAAGATTTAGATATTATCCTTCTTTTTGTGACTTACCGTCAGGTAGTTTGTGTGAATCAAATGAATTTTATTGTATGTGACCTAAAAGCCCAGATACCTCTTTAAATGACATTTTTTTGCAGATGTCACTACTGCATTATAATCCTTGTGGAGAAAATGGAGACTGTATTAATTTGGGACGATGGTTCGATTGTGACTGTTCAATGAAATGGACGGAGAGACCTGCCAAGTATATTCAAACATCAACATTAAATACTGAGTTTAACATTAGCATTAATCGGCTATATTCTGATAAAATGCATAATGGATATATCTGTGATTATCTTTTAAGGTATAATCATTCCATCCCATGTGGTTAGTCTCCCGAAACGTGTGTGTGTGTGTTTGTGGGTGGGGTGGGGGGGGGTGAGGAGGACACACGACCTGCTTCGATTTGGGCATTGGGTTGGGGGCTCTTATAAACGGTACTTTGTGGAACTGCACGTGCATTACTATGGCAGTCTCTGTCTCAGTGACATTACAATCTCCTCTTAAACCTTAGTTCAATACATCGTGGTACTATGATAATTTTGGAATACGAATCCGTTGCCTTTCTCAGAGATGTAATCTAAATTGATTTTCAACTTGCTTCGCTCATCGGCATACTGTCCATACTTTAACAGAGACACTGGCACATTTGAAAAATAGTGCGCCCTCAAGAATTTTTCAAATGTATATGTTTGCATGGTGCAAGGCTTTTTATATACAAAACCCTCACCCGAAATGATTAAGACCAAATCATCTTTTTACTATGGTAAACAGACCGTGTTATAATTTAACAATCGCCGCCGACGCTAAATTCAGCAGACGACGAAATGGCGTTTTAACACAAGAAACACGCCGTAATGGCATTTCCACGCTATGCAACTGTTTGATCGTCCTATAAAACCCCTTTGTGTTTTATATCAGTGAGTAGAGTCAAAAAATATTCATATAATATATACATTTGGTTGAATTAAAGTTATGGAAACTTAAAGTTGGCCGACAACTACCTGGATTTCTTGATATCCTCATATCAATGTCCCTATCTGTTTTGAGGTATGTTATTTTTATGGTAAAATATACTCTGTCTTCCAATGGCCTAGACTATCATTTGAGAGCAAATTGAAATTTCATCTTTTGTGAAAATGTGCCAGTGTGGCCATCTTTAAAAAGACCTATTTGGTCACCAACGTGAGAGGGCGGTCCCATCACCCTCCCGAAAGCCACTTCTGGCCAATAAAAATCATAGCTTAAAAAGGCAGAAAATATTTCCCTTCAATATTTCTTAAGAGGTGCATTAAGGCAAAATAATGACATGCCAAATCCACATCTTCAACGCAACTCCATCTTTTAACCCTTTCTTATATGGGTTTCATCAGGTGTTGAAACATTTAGGTTAAAACACAAAACCTATAGGTACGTGTTTTGGAATCAAACGCGGAATTTGATTTGAAATGTGATTTTTACAATTTGTTTGGAAATTATTTTATCGAGAAGCTGAGAATAAGTACTTTGGCAATTCATTTAATAATGCATTTACCAGATGTGGTAGGGTCGGTGATGCGAAAATGAGGCCCCATCAGCAAACAACACAGGTAAAATGTTAAAAGGGTTAATGTCGAAAGTAACTTTAAATGTATAGCAATGGAGGAGTAAGTGTTATGAGTTTTAACCGACCTCAGCAAAAGATATGTTGAATATTCTACCTACGATTCTCAAATTTTTTAGTGCAAAAACTACATTACCTACAAAATATTATACCATGGATTATTGACCACAACATTATGTCTGTGAATTCCAAAGTGTGGCTTTTAAAACAAATGTTATTCCCCAAAATCCCAGAGTGCGACACGCTTGATTAGATTGTCATGTTCCCTAAATATATTGCGGATTAGAAGGAACTGCGCGAATGATAACGTCCGATTGCACTCCAGAAGGAATGCAGCCACAGAACCAAAGAAATGGCTTAAAAAACAGCCGCTTAATGAATTGTACGGATGCGTTAGGGGTTTTTTAGTTAGATGTTGCCGGGAGAAAATCGGAGTGGGTGTGGGACCCGCAAATGAGAATAACGTACAAAGAAGACGGTCTGGTGCCTTTCGAAATTCGGGAAATTCGTGAGACATCGGACAATGCGATTGAATGATAAGTCAATGTGGTTTTACGCCAACCTAGTTTGTGTTACAGCCTTCGTGGTTGTATACTCTATGGAAGGAAAATAAACTACCGGTCCTATCGCTGGTAACAATTTTTCTAGTCCCCCATCCACGATTTTCTTAAACGAGTCTTTGACTGGTCGTAAACCAGTCTATTACGCTTTCATATAGACCCAGTTAACATCCTATGTCACTTCTTTTGTTGCCTGCGAATCCATTCCTTCGAATCGTTATGGCCCAGAGTATTAAAACTCTACGCAGATACAATTGCCAAGTGTGTAACTGTCAGGCCAACCTATTTCAAAATACCAAGCCCTAACATGTTTAAAAACATGCGGTTCACCTGGTCCTAATTGCATGACAAACTGCACAATTTCAACGGTGCAAATTAAAAAGTTCCGTTAAAAGTTATCACTTGACCCTCATTTCTTGCCATTAAATTTGTTTACAGTTTGCCTTCTGCTCATCTATATCACTATTTAGTACAATATTGCGCATACAGTTTAAGGTCCTCCAGGGAGTAACTGTTACAAGAATGATCCGATTTTGATCAAACGGTTTTTAAATTGTTCCTTGGGTCACCTAGATAAGATAAAGGATCAAGTGGGGTTTTTCATGAACTGGAATATTGCAATTTTAATAATTAATTGATAATATCGATAACTTTTTTGTTTTAAAATCATTGTGCGTAAAAGTATATTGTAATCTATGAGAATGTCTGTTACTTGGGTGGTTGCCAAGAACCATACACGTCTAACGCGAACCAACACCTATTCTTACGCTCGTCTATTCAAAATCACTCTCCTCTGAACAAGATTTTCATATATGTATATGGCGTCCAATATTGGCACAATTTTTTGAAGAACGCCCCCAATTTTCAAAATTTATATTTTTACCGGTTACGTTGGTAATTGTCTAGGAACTATACCTGCGAACGAGAATCTAAAAAATGCGTATTTATCACAACATAACGCGCATTTATTTTGTTAAATTAGAATTGGGATCCCAGATTGGACTTAACGCAGGCTGGAAATGCTAAATTTAATGACAAAGTCCAGATGAAATAGTGCCACCTCGAAAATACCTCTCTACTTTGACTTGCCCGAACTATTAAAACCACCTAAGGATGAGCGTAGACACGTACATGACGCTATTTCCTCGCTATTTCACATTGGAAGGCCGTTTCCCCAGCAGCCGTTGACTTATTTATCCGTGGATTCCCGATATAATTATTCTAGTACAAAATCCTTTCGTTTGTGACACATATACATTTTCGAGCTTAAAAACCATTCACATGAATAGTTTACTAGCCAGTTACCAATGCAACCGTGTAAAAACTCCAAATTTTGAAATTGGGGGCGCCCTCAAAAAAAAATGTTCTATATTGCTTTAATGGTTCTTCGCAACCTCGCGCGCACTTCCTATGAGCTAGTAAAATCCCCATTCCCCTTGCCATAGTCAGTAGCTTTCCTTCACCTATTGTAATTTAGAAAATACAAAACCCACTTTGTTATTGGGGTAAATGATACATGATACCCAGATCACACAATGGTCAGTTCATGTCAATGCTGTATAGTACAACCACAGAACTGTGTCCCTGGTGGATGAGCATCTTGTAACTCATAGTGACTGATTGAAACACGTTCATGTGATTAGGTGAATCAAAAACAAGACAACCAACGAAACAAACAAACAAGGACTATCTTCTGCTGTTTCTACTAAATTAATCTATTAAGATTTTGGTCAAATCTCCCTTTTTAAAGGTATTATCATGGAGGAGCGGTAGCAGGGATCATCATATTTGTTCCTCATATTTAGTAGCTGTAATTGGCTGTCTTGTGTGCGAAACAGAAGGTAGGATTGGTTTAAAACACAGAAAAAAAATCACAGGAAGGCAAAGATTTTTTGATGAGAAGGAAAGAGAGTGGTGAATTGGTGGTGGAGAATTTAAAGAAAAACCCAGAGGGTGGTGAGGACATGCAGGACATGTGCAACAGAATAAACGCTTATAAACGGATATTAACCGAGAAAGGCTTTTTTTGATCACAAGGTCGGAATTTTGATAACGCACGTATAGAAATTACAGAATCAAAGTACTGCCATTTCGTTAAACCACTTACAGGTTATGTTAGCACATCTATGCCAGTAATAAAATACCAAAATACGAATTTGATTATTTTTCGATGTTTTTGAATCAGCCAATCGCTGCTTATCGCATTGAAATGTCGCGAGGGTGGTGAAAATTTAAGAATGTCTTAGACTCTATCAATAAATTGCAAGAATCTAAGAATATCCTAGGTTATACCAATGCATTACAAGAGTTTACAAATAGGTGGAATTTGAGATAAAGGAGAGAGAGAGAAGGGGCTAGAGAGAGAAAAGAGATGAGAGAGAAAGGCGATTAGAGAGAGATGAGAGTATACTTGTATATAGGATTACACTGATCTGGGGCGCATTACAAAATCACAAGATGTATTCTAAATTTCATATCAAATTCCATCAAGGAGTTTTGGAAATTTATTTTTATTTACAGATCTAAACCAATACACTCTGTATCAGCGCAGGGACATCGTGGATTCAATGGTAATCGTCCAAAACACATTAAAGCATCGGCTGAAAAGAAAGGTCATGATAACCCTGGCTACGGATTTAACACTTACGGCCGTACACCGCAATCAAATTCAGGAGCTCTTAAACCGTCGGCTCCTCCCAGTATAAACGTTCCTCCAAGCCCCCGACCTTCATCTGGTTCCTATCCACCTAACGGACCTCGTTCTCCATCAACATTGCAACCACCACCTAGTCCTCGCCTTCAACCTGGTTCTCACTCTCCAAGCAATCCTCGTTCTCAGTCTACTTATCAACCACCTCTAGTTCCCAGCCTTTCTGGGCCCAACTTCCATCCTCCTAGTTCCCCGTCTTTCTGTCAACATCATCCTTCTGCAAGTCCTCGTGTTGCTCCAAAATTCAATGCTGAATCACCAACTAAACATCCTACACTAGGTCAACCACATAAGACGAACCCAGCACACAAAAATAAAATCCCTCAAGCTCATACTAAGGAACAAACTGCTGGTAATAAAAAGAAACCGACTCAAACCCATCATCAGAAGACAGCTCCAGTGGATAACAGGGTAAAGACTGGTACTCATAACAAGAAGACAACTCCGATCCATAATAAAAAGACAACCCCAGCCCACAATAAAAAGTCGACTGCAACCCACAATAAGAAGACTTCACCAGGTCAACAGTTGAAACCCACTGCAGCACCTACAAAGCAGCCAGCAAGTGGCCCTAAACAAGAAAGAAAATTCCTCCAAGGTTGCCAAGTATGCCTCCATCGGCTCTATACGACGCCAAGTTTGCAGCGCACAATAGAGGTAGACCTGGTGGTGCAAATGCTTATTATGAGCAGCCAATGCCTTCTGCAAGTAGCCAGGACTTCAGTAACCATGTATACGAAGAAGTTGATGATGACGATGCTGGTACACAAAACTATTCTGAAGCTTATATGGAATTAGGTTCAAGAGATTCCGAATATATGGATATAATAGCATAATTGTTTTTTTTTTATCAAGATGCATTTTTGTCAGAAAACAGAACCTTCATTATAGAGTTGATTGCAATATACAAGGTGCCCACAAAGAGAATGCAAGGCAAAAGCACCCTCGTTGAATGTGAAAAAAATAAAATATTGATGTGATATTTACATCATGTCGTAAATAAAGCCTTGGCTTTTGAATACCTTCTACAGCATCCGATTTGATTATTGCTAACATTTTAAGAGAGGGTGAAATACCAATTTCCCACTTTAGGATATTTAAGGTTTTGTTCTTTTAAAGGTGCTTGTTCCGATTTATGTCTATTGTGTTCTCTACTTAATATGAGAGCCTGGCACTTGCACATACGCCCCACCAAGTAGAGTGGGAAACAAACTTGCGGTTTTGACGGTAGAAGCAATAATACATATTGCAAAGCCCTATTCAATGCTGTGCTAATATTGATGGTTATGTGTTACGTGTCTCGATGATTCAAAGTTATCAAATGTTTACACAGCAGCAGCTTCTTTTAGTAGATTATGGCGCGTGCGCTCAACTGTTTTGAGAAAACCGTGATCTATTTTTAATTATTTAAAAATCCATTATGTATTATGCATTCGGAATGGCTGAAAATTCTTGCTTTTTGTAAATTAACACATGATAACTATGTTTCTGATCGTTAAAATATCCAAAGTATAGAGGCGCATTTTATGACCTAGGTTCATGAAAATTGTTTTGGGATATTTAGTGTAGGTTGTTAGGAAGTCATGTAACAGCGCCGCTTGAGAGAAAAATAATGCTCATTTTCCATGGAAACATGAGACATGTAGATGAAACCGAGTGTAAAGAGTGGGGAGAAGAGTGAAGCAGTGCAAATGAGGGCAGCACCTTTTTTGGTGGTGAAATTCACTTTAAAATGATCGTGAAAATACATTGTTCACTCCCATAAGAGTTGAATATTGTTATCACTCAATTTTCACTCCTTCCAGAGTGTGTTTCTACTAAAAAAGTGTTGTTGCCCTGCGTCTAACTCTTTGAACGAGTGGAAATTCACTTTCACATTGAGAAATCCTATCATAATGATATAATTGTATCGGTATATAACCCAGGCGGAAGGTTTTAATCTTATTGTATTGTGCAAAATTGACTTGTAAAATATGTATATTGCAGAATACTCTATGTATTTACTTTGTATTATTTGAAGAATTAATTATATGAAAAAATATTGTTGTAAAGGATCTGTCAAAATGAAAGATTTTATTTATTGCAGTTAGTGTCACAAGGCGAATTCTCCCAATTCACAATATATAGACCGTATTCAATATGACGTCAGCCACCAGACATGTTGGTGGACAAGATGCATACATTCCATGACTACAATACATTAAGCTGTCAATCGATCCATGTTTAGCGATTGCACAGGGATCATTGACAGGTGAATGTATTGTAGTCCTGGAATGTGTCTATCTTGTCCAACAACATAGCTGGCTATAGACCGTATTCAATATGACGTCAGCCACCAGACATGTTGGTGGATAAGATGCATACATTCCAGGACTACAATACATTAAGCTGTCAATCGATCCATGTTTAGCGATTGCACAGGGATCATTGACAGGTGAATGTATTGTAGTCCTGGAATGTGTCTATCTTGTCCAACAACATAGCTGGCTATAGACCGTATTCAATATGACGTCAGCCACCAGACATGTTGGTGGACAAGATGCATACATTCCAGGACTACAATACATTAAGCTGTCAATCGATCCATGTTTAGCGATTGCACAGGGATCATTGACAGGTGAATGTATTGTAGTCCTGGAATGTGTCTATCTTGTCCACCAACATACGGTCTATACGGTTTACCATTGCCATCCCGACTTTTTGATCGCAAGGGTCGACATCGCCGTCCATTGGATTAACATGCAAGTAGTGTGATTTATTAAAGCTCAACGAAAGAGTTTGTGTGACTGAAAGAAATCAAAGGGTTAACTTATTGTAAGTATCCGTTTTAGTGAGCAATTGATCACTAAATGATAAGTGACGTGTTCCTGGGTAATCTTTGTATTACGCGGGCTCTGGATGTCGACTTTTTCCCATGAGCATCGGGAAAACATTGCATCTCCGAAAGACAGCGTTGGCGGCGCTCGCATTGCGAACGAGAATCGAAAAATGGGAATCACACCGACACTTTGTCGTGATAATTGCCCAAACGAGCGAGAAACTGTTTTCCCAACTCATATTTTCATTACTGGCTCCGTTGTGGTTGAGAAAACCACGACTAAACTTTGAAATATCAAATGTCCGATTACCCCGACCTGAGGCAAATATTTGTCTCAGCTATACGCCAGATAATTTATTTGCAACATTGGTATCCACAATTTAATGTTCACTCTCCATTTCTTTTAAGACTCCCCGATTGCAAGAAAATATAGATTTTATCTCCTTAGCCAAACATTTGGAAATATTCGTATTGAGTCACTTCACATTTCCGAATTGTCCCAAACCTCTGTACACTTCTGTTTCTTAGATCGTAACTCCATTTATCAAAAAATCAACTAAAGCATGGATGCCCATTCTTCCAGTGGTGGAGGCGGGCCAGCCGGAAGAAGTGCGGACCCGGGGACTAGTAAGGTGCCCTTTTTATACCATTTTGTTACACATGGACGGCCAATTTTGCCAACGTTGTGTAGGTCTAGAATAATTAACTTAAAAAAAAATAATGATATAGTGAAGAAGACAGGATTACAAATATGCTAAGATTAGCACAGTTTAATTACAGTTTAACCCTCGTCTACCTGAGGCCATTTTGGAATCAACACACCACCGAGGAGGGGGGGGTGGTTACCACCATTTGAAATTTCCTTATTGAAAATCAGATTCTATAATTTGGAAGATTTGTGAACCATAGGTTCTGCTTTCCATTGGTATCAAATAAGTAGCCACATTCCCGTTATGACGTAACTAGTTTAAAGCAATAATAGCACAGTTTTGAAGACCCCCAAAAAATTTCTCAAATCTTTTGAGATTTTTGCACAGTTGCATTGGCTAGAAAACTATATCTGTGAATGGAAGAGCCCAAACATTTGTATGTGTCGCAAAAGAAGGAATTTTGTACTTAGAATATTATCGGAGATCTCCGAAAATAATTCAACAGCTGCTGGAAACGTCCTTCTATGTGAAATAGCGGGGAAATTTCGCAATGTACGTGTCTACGCTCATCCATTAGTTGTTTCGTCAGTTCAGGCAAATAAAGTTAAAGGTCATTTTCGTGAGGTTACACTATTTCATCATATATAGAAATTTGGTGTTTCAAGATCCGCCGTTAAATTACAATTGGGGATCCCAATTTGAATTAAAAAATCGCTTTTTTCATGACAAATACGCATTTGGGAGCATTTTTGTTCGCAGGTGTAGTTTACTGGACAATTACCAACATAACTGTGCAAAAATCTCAAATTTTGAAAATTTGGGGCGCTCTTAAAAATGTGCCATTATTACTTTAAGGAAAGTACGAAAATACTGGATATAGGATTGTGACCATATTTAGGAAAGGTCACGCCCGAATCCCATTGGGGACATACTGAAACCTTTTGATAACTCAAGGGATGACACACAAATTTCCACACTGGAAAACCATATATAAATTCTACAATCTATTTTAATATTATACTGCTATGGTTTCAGACGTTACATAATAAACTTCATTTGTTTTGCTTCAAACCGGTGTGAAAGCAGATATAGTCCGGTGGGAGCCATAGTCCGGGGCTCCATAGACGATAACGGAATAAAGCGTGAAACTAATGTTGCGTAAAGAGTCAACTGAATCGATTGCCCTATTGTTCACCATTGTTCCCGGACTATGAGTACGCCGGACAATGGTTACTTCTACACCGGTTTCTCTTGTCAAATAGTAACGAATGGTTTCTTACGTTTCAGAACGTTACATTGCTATTTAAAATCTTATGTCATGTATCTCAAGGGTACTCTTGTCATCAGTAACGAATGGTTTCTTATCACATTTACAACAGCCCTAATGATTACCAAAATATAATTGTGCACAATCAAACCAAAATTTCAGATATCAACCTATTGACTACCAAGTCGTACGGGCATTGACTTCCAAACTACTATATTTTAAATATATTTCCAGATCGATGAAGATGTTCAGATTTTGCTGAAGTAAAATTTGGATTTGTGGATCAAGCAAACTTGTTTAACTGTGATTATCTTATGAACATTCTCAATCATATCCAGCTTTATGAATCATTTCGGATAACGCTATATAAACTTAAAAGTACCATAACACCCAATCTTACACTACCGGCGTTGTCGTACGACAAAAAAAAATGGACGACGCAACTTGGAACGTGTTGTAATTCAGCGGCGATAGCGAGAGTTCTGAATACAGCGACTTGAACGGCTGGAATATATTTTCAGATGTTCACACCAAATGAATGTTCACAGCGCTTTGAGATGATTCGATGTTAACGGCTTGACATGATAACACTTGAAATGTAATTCCTCCAGCGGCAGGTTTGAACCCAGAGTTGACAGCCTACGGATAAATTAATCAAATACCCGTACAAAGATTTACTCAACACGAAAAACCTATGATTTTTGTACATATGTGAACATAATTTATACCACGAAATTATACTAATTAAAACAAATTATGAATACTGTTTTGCAATAATAATTCCAAAATCATAGTTCAAAAGTAACAATAAAGTTTCTCAATTATAAATTCATTTCGTGTTCAAACAGACGGCAAAATTTTATCACAATAGATTTTAATTCCTATATCCAAAACACATCTCGGACAACGCCTTCAAAATGGCGCACATACCTATGCAAATTTGTATAGATCCAAAATTGTCTCGCCACTATTGCATATGTGGTCGCCCAAAACCGCTGTAGGATATGCCGTAAATTGCCTTAATATATATCACAACATAAAAATATATGATATTAATTTCTTATGCAAAGGCTACGTAATATAGCTCAACAAAATCTAATTTGACGGTATAATATCCGACTTAACACTCAAATACTTTCTATGACCATAATAATATTTAATTTGTCAGAACAATAAAAATTCCATCACCTGTTTATGAAAAGTACGAACATACCGGGCAAAACATCAATACCTCCAGATTAACAGGTGCGTATAAGCATTTTGTTATTTGAGTTACGCTATCGTGCCTAAATTTTGATTTCGAAATGTTCACGATTTCCTCAACTCTCACTTTAGAAATATGTATGGTGAAATTTGAAATATTAGACTTCATTTCCACTGTAATACCACAACATAAACGTCAAAGATCTGAACTGTTCCTGACTGCATAATTCCCGTTACATAATGTAAATTACATCAAACTTGATGGTATGTTTCGTTACAGAGTAAACATTATAAAGCTTACCGTTCCCTCAAACGGCTTGAACTCGGTTGTCGATCTGTCCGTCATCGCCTCTCACATCAGATCCAAAGTACACCATCAGGAAAATTCACTAAATAACTACTAGCTCCTATCTATCGCTATTAGAGAGCAACTATAGTGGCACGCATTCCACTACTCTACAAGCCTTTATAGGCAGACTAGTCACGATTGGCTTAAAGCGGCACTGGCACATTTTCACAAAATATGAAATTTCTTCAATTTGCTCCTCAAATGATAGTCTAGGCCATTGGAAGAACAGAGATATATTTTACACATAAAAATAACATACCCCAAAACAGATAGGGACATTGATATGAGGATAAAGACATCCAGGTAATTTGTAGGCCAACTTTTAAGTTTCCATAACTTTAATCAACAAATGTGTATATTTCATGAATATTTCTGACTCGTACTCACTGATATTAAAACCACAAAGGTTATAGACCGATCAAACAGTGTGCCTTGCGTGGGATACATGCATACGGGGTGCGTGTTCTTGTGTTAAACGCCATTTACGTCGTCTGCTGAATTTAACGTCGCCGGCGACGTAAAATTATAAAATCGTTCTGTTTACCCATAAGGAAGCTGATTTGGTCTTAATCATTTCGGGTGAGGGCTTTTGTATATAAAAGCCTTACAACCATGCAAAAATATCGATTTTGAAAAATCTTGAGGGCGCACTATTTCAAATGTGCCAGTGTCTCTTAATGTATTCGGCGCAGGCGCAGGCGCGGGCACAGGCGCAGGCATACAAATAAGGGATTCTCAGGATTATATGGTAGGCCGTTGCGTCTTAAAAAAAACTATGTTTTTATGGGGCATTGGCTGAAACCCAACTTGGTTAAAATAATTTATTTGTAAAAAATGATTTGGACAACTTTAGAAGGTTCCCGGAAGGTCGGGAAGGGGCACAGGGGATAGGACATGCCAGCTTAGTAACAGCAACAGATCTACATCAAACTTCCGGCGTAACCCGAATGCTAGTCTTATTCAATAGACCGTACGTAACGGTAGGAGGGCACTCTTACGTATATCGAAACGGTCACAAACAGGCTTGACTATACGCTGGTTCCCTGCGACTTTGGTCTTTCACCACTTCAAACTGCCTAAGCGAAGCCCAAAGCGCAGGGCACCAGGTGTTTAGCTTGACAAAGGCTAGGCCTGGGCAAGATATTTAAATTTAAATGACCGTTATTGGCACTTGCACCGTTTTGCAGCGAGGGTTAATACACTAACCGCGACGGATTTTGACGTCTTAAATCATCGTGATAATTACTAAGATCTTTGAACGAAGGTTTAAAGGTGGCATTCGTGATTCTAACACCTACTGTTTTATTCATCGTTCACTAGATATTCCTGGAAAACAAAGCTTATTCACACAGTTTGAGTGTGAATCCACAGGTGAGTTCACCGATCTTGCGGTTTTGTGTGTGATGAGCAATCGTTTGTTTCCCACGCCCATAGGCAATGTGTTATTAATTTCGGTCCGTTACGGACCGGACAGAAAAATACACAATTGTGATTTCTTACAGATACGATCGACTGAAAATTTGCACGTAAGATTATTTTCGGTACACGTGGATTACTAGGGGCAACGGTTCAGATGATTGAACATCTCAACCTTTTTGAGGGAAGGCGGGGTGGGGGGGACGAGGTTGGTGATCACGAAATAGCCTTTCATAAGAGCCGATTTGTAAAAGATCACTGAGGACGGGACTGCCATAATAAAATGCATAAATTACCACTTGGAAATCCTTTCAATTGCCCCCCCAAATTAGCAGAATCGTTTTTAACAATCCCCCCCCCCCCGCGCAGGTTTTTGGCTGGTTCCATTGCTTTCGGCTCCTTGGCTTCAATGGCTGATGACCATTGTCTGGAGCCCACATTGGCCATTTCTGGCCAGAATGGTCCAAAATAATGATTTTTTTTAAAACAAATAAAGTGGACAATCGGAAGTTTTGGGGATGGCCGGGGGTTTGGCCTGCTTTGTGGTTAAATGATGATGAGCAGTGCTGGCATTCGATTCAACATTTTGCTTCAAAATGGTCAAACTAATGGATTTTCAAAGAAAAAGTAGACACTTGGATGGGTTTCAGATGGGGTCTGAATGGTTCCCTGTTTTCTCGGGATCTTCGTGTCTCAATGGTTGTTGGAGATTGCCGGGAACACCAAATCGGCTTTTTTGTCTAAAAATGGACAAATGATTTTTGAAACCAAAAGTGGACACTTCGGGAGGTTCTTGGAAGGTTTTTCGGCTCCTTTTGATGTTTCAATGGTTGATGTCCATTGCCTGGAAAAACCCAAAAATGGGCAATTCTGTCCAGATGGGTCAAAATAATGATTTTTTTTTAAACAAAAGTTGTAACATGTTGGAATTTACTGGAAGGTTTTGGATGGTTCCGTGTTTTTGGCTTGCTTCGTGTTTCAAAGGTTAATGAGATGGCCTGGAACCCAAATTGGCAATTTCTGCCCAAATGTCAAAATAAGAGGAAATAAAATAATATTTTTTAACAAAAGTGGACATTTGGAAGTTTCCCGGAAGGCTTTTTGGATGTTCCCGGTGTTTTGGCCTGATTCGTGTTTCAATGGCTGATGAGTATTGCCTGGCCCTCGATTCAAATATTATGGCTTCAAAATGGTCAAAATAATGATTTTAAAGAAAAGTGGACCCTTTAGATAGTTCCCGATGGGTTCTGAATGGTTCCCAGTTTCTCGGTTCCTTGGTGTAGGGCTATCAATGGTTGTGGATCATGCTGGAACACCAATCGACCATTTTTTTGTCTAAAATCACAAAAATAATGGGTTATTAACAAAAGTGGACAATCGGGAGGTTTCTTGGAAGATTTTTGGATGGTTCCATGTGTTTTCGGCTCTTTGTGTTTCACTGCTTGAAGACCATTGCCTGGAACCCAAATTGGCCATTTCTGTCCAGAATGGACAAAATAATGATTTTTTTTAAACAAAAGTGTACATTTGGGAGGTTCCCGGAAGGTTTTGGATGGTTCCCGTGTGGCTTGCTCGTGTTTCAAAGGTGATGAGCATTGCATGGAAACCACTTGACAATTTCGTCCCAAAATTGTCAAAATAAGAGGGTCAAAATAATGATTTTAAAGGAGAAACCGTACAAAGAATAATATTTACAATAGCTACTCTGTAAACTAATATGGACCCATATCGAGTGTTTCATCGAAGAACAAAAATTATATTAACCATAAACATGAATTAAAACCATCTAGTCGACCAGGCTAATTAAAATTCGCGAATTGTATAACGTGTTATGGGATACGGTCGGCACGTTTCCGTCACACATGACCATAGTAAATACACATTATGAAAGCTTCAAGTGTGAAGGGTATATGACACTATGTGCCGTCGGTACCGCATAACAAATAATATCCCATATACACTAGCGCGAATTCAAATAGCGCCAATGGTCAGACATAATGTGGTTTTAATTTTTATGGGTAGTATAATTCCGTTTTTCCATGAACCACTTGATATGTGTTACAATAATTATGTTATAACGTATATTGTATAGGTTATTCTGAGTACGGTTCTTCTGGAACAAAAGTGGACCCACTTAACATCACGGAAGGTTTTTGGATGTTCCCGGTGGGTAATGACCATAAAGGTTAAGTATTTTACTGATACTACCCAG
>JAMKCH010047833.1:0-11278 GCA_023653785.1 Ophioderma brevispina
CGTTTTCACATAATTACTATCACGTGTTAAATCGCTAAGCTCAACTTATGTTCTTCATATAAAAATCACAACTTTGTAATGATACGCAGTATCAAGTCAAAACGAAAATCCGGTTCATCTCAACTTTTGAATCAGATCATTGTTGGGGTGATATAATCCCGCGTATCCAGACTTTGGTTTTAGAGGGGCCCCGAGGGCGGAGGACCTTTCATAGCCGAAATAGGCATGATTGTTGCATGTTTTGGCATGAACCCCCCGGCGCTGTCCGATAGCACCACCAAGATACGCCCCTGTTAATACACACAAAAAATATATTTAAAAATATCGAACACCCTTTAAACAATATAAATTTACGACGAAAGATGCAGTATTCTAAATGTATAAATTACAAACAGCTAGTGCTGGTCTGGTATCAAGTCAGAATAATAAAGTGTCATGGACAAAGCAGTACTAAGTACAAAGAAGTACTAATATTTTTGAGGTTAGAGAAGCGCTCCTCTGAAAGACAGTCATTGATTCTTGTTCAGGATAATGCCCCCTTCAAACTGATTTAAAAAAAAAAAAAAAAAAAAAAAAAAAAAATTTTATTCTTCCCATTTTAACAATGGCTTCAAAGCAGGCTGTATCTCTTTTTTTTGGGGGGGGGTTAACAACTTGATACCCCACAGCTTTCAGAAGAAATTAAAATGATTCTGAATAGGCTTATTTCAAATGCAGAATATACTTTTGAACTGAATTAATGTGACCAATAAATCTGTGGTTGGCGGGCCTTCAAGTTGAATTTTACATTGTTTATGGATTACGACTTAATAATATCTTCTTTGAGCAAGGAATTAATGTCCCCATCTAAAAATGGTGTGATTACTTTGTCTACCCAAAAAGGGGCGTGAACCATCACCTTACCTTAAGGGGGTTAAAATTATCACCCTATTTCTCTCTGACAACACGTGTTCCCAAAGATAGTTCCCCCCTAAAATTGGAGGACATTTTGTTGCATACCTTCACTTAGAACTGGATGTTTAGAAAATTTCAAAAGTTTAAAGAGAGGACACATTTGTCTCAGCACAACGTTGTTGCGTTTCAAAAATCACTTTTGGCATCAACACACACGCCCTTTTTCCAAAAATGATGTTGTCGAAAAGTGGCCCTTTAACCGTATTCAAAAGCTAAAGTCAGAAAAGTACAAAAAAAGAAAAAAATAAAAAGTTTTTTTCTTTCTTATCTTCATTGCGGTCTGAGTAATAAGCTTAAAACATAACGCATAGGCAAACACTGAACAACACGACAAATATGCAGAAACCAAACAATGAGATTAGATTTGAGT
The DNA here is from genome assembly GCA_023653785.1 of Ophioderma brevispina. NCBI lineage: Eukaryota > Metazoa > Echinodermata > Ophiuroidea > Amphilepidida > Ophiodermatidae > Ophioderma > Ophioderma brevispina. The sequence goes on from JAMKCH010047833.1 coordinate 1,325, forward strand.
AAACAACACCACTCGAAATGTGAAGCAGATCGACACAAAGTAGAACGCTCAGCGCGGTGGATTATCCAGCCAGCATGGAACGATATTCATCAACAGAAGATCGGCACGGTTAACAGCTGTTGTAACCTAACATGATGTCATGCATTGCAGATGAGGAAACATTGACTATTGAGTCTCCACCCTGAATGACAAAACAATAAGCTTATTTTGATTTGACACAGGCATTCCAACGTTACCTCTTTCTTTTATAAAAAGAGCATATGCAAAGAAAATGACACTTAGAGCTTACACCGCATTTGTTATTTTCTTCAATTTTGTCTTTCTTGTTTATTATTGTTTCCCATCTTCAATTTCTGACTGAACTACGTGTCGTATGCTATTTTACCTCTATCGGCAATTGAATATGGAAATGAAATCGCCATTGTAATTGTTTAATTTCTTACTTTAGACCTTTGAATACCTTTTAAAGTGCCACTTTTTTCTGACAACATCATTTTGGAAAAAAGGGAGCGTGTGTTGATTTCAAAAGTGGTTTTTGAGATGCAACAACGTTGTGGACCACGAAAAATCCTACAACCAATAAAGTCAAAATATTTTGAATTTTTCTAAACATGCCAGTTCTAAGTGAAGTTAATGCAACACAATGTCTGCAATTTTAGGGGGGAACTTATCGTTTGGGACCCCCTTATAATTTTATGAAATAACGCTTAACATCTTAACTAAAATGAATTATTCTTAAGACCAAATGGTTTCAGGAAGAGCTTAGTATTGGTTGATCTGGTTGCATATGCTGATATAAAGGGTATTCCGGGGTCCATGGGTTATGTTAAATATTGAAAAGGACTTTGACAGTGTTGAGCATACTTTTTCTTTCATGTCTTGGTCGTTTTCAATTTAGGTGATAATTTTATTCAGTGGTTCACACATTTAGAACATCAGGAGAGTTAATAATGGTTTTCTTAGTAGACCTAATGACAAGCCACATCAATTTTCAAGGCTGCCCTATTTTGTCTGTTCATTTTGGCCATTGAAACTTTGGCTTTCGCAGTAATGATAAAATTAAAGGGTTAGGTGGCCGTTGAAAAGAACATTATAGTTTGTTTTTTTGGCATATGATACAATACGTTCCTACTTGGAATGTGGGACTCTTTCAAAGCCCTTTTCAATACACTTGATAAATTTGCTGTGCTTTATCAATTGACATGATTACCTTCAAATCTAGGCCATTCGCAATGGCAGGCTCTGATTTTCATCCATTTGAAGAAGCAGGTCTGACTGAATTGGAGATCATGAGCAATCTGACCGGGGATGGGTAGTTGAGACGGGGACAGAGGAGTATTGGTACGATCATGGGAGGATTGGAGGGAATTGGGTACTTGGGGCAGAATCACCCCTTTTGAAGCTTGGGATTCATTTCCTTGATACTCTGCCTTTTTGACCTCAATTTAATTCCTTAACTTCATCAAACTGAGAATACCCTTAATGTTGGAGAAGTAACAATGTATCGCTTTGGGGTAAAGTTACTGTGATTAATCGTTGTTGGTGCCGGAAACTTTTGTTGTTTTTCTGTCGGTCTGTGTGGTAACATCCAAATATGTTTTCAAGAAGATAAAGGGTCTTTTTTTTTATAAATTTATTTAATGGTGGCAATGACAGAGTTTAGCGGGATGTCATTTGCAATGATTATGATGATGGTGGTTGGTCTTTGAATGATTGATCAACTTCTGTTTTTTTTCATGCTTAAAACAATTCATGGGATAAACGCGGTGATTGACCCCGACTACTCTCATTTTGGCAATCCCTTGATTTGTTTTGGAACATTTTCATCCGGATGGATCCAGAGTCTGTTTTATATATCCATTTTGTCAATTAACGTTAAATCATTAAAGTTCTGTATATTTATCAGAAAGCAACACTAACGATATAGTGTTATTTTTATCTTCAGAATAAATATTTCCCGCTGAAAACAAAAAGGTTATCCTATTACCCGATTTGGAATGAAAGATATTACGTAAGGTAATAGTTTTTTGTCAAACCGCTGAAATCTTGTAGGAATTCTGAACTCCCAGCTCTAAAGAAAAAAATCAATTCCTTTAATGAATTGTATAGTTGGGATTGTTTCGGAACCACAATGATATTCGGGATAGTGTGTTTAATACTATTCTGCTTCCCTCGTGGTGGCGGAAAAGCTCCAAATATGTCTATTCAATTCTGAAGAATCGGTCACCCCTTTAAGTTTAAATAAATTGATTGATTTTTTTTGGCTTACGAGTAAGTCTATAAGAGAGTTCTGGGTGATAGATCAATTGTTCATCAAACTTGATTTCCCATTACTCCACTGTATGAACACAAACAGTTATATGAAGAGTTGAGCAAAGGTCTATAGGGCCCAAAACACTCACCCCCCTTGGAATACATTAACACGAAAGAAACAGGACATAACTATCAGAACGCACAGAAAGTGTACACTTGTAACACTTGTAACACATTTCTGTTAGACTAAAATCATAGTCAATACTCTTGGTTCCTGTAGTTGTCTGGCTACTCTTTGCCAGCATTGTTAGTAAGGTCTCCTACCAAGAAACAGGAACCATTTTTTGGGACATCAGGCAGTCGTAGATATACAACCACAGTCGTATGTTAGCCTGGATGTTTATGTTTTGGTAGAGTGACCCGACACTCTGCAGTTCTTTCATATAGCAACACCCTAGTATTTTTACACTAGGTATAGGTTGTGCAATAACATGATTTTGTCCACACATGGAGTATGTTACCTCTTAATTTAGAGTTTTCTTTGTATGACAAGTAAAAATTAGTCGTTTTTCCTTTGAATGCCATCTTCATTAATTTAGAATATTGTGGTATTTGTACATTTGTGTGTGGTGTGTGTGTGGTTGCAGTGGCATGTGCGTGTGTTGTGAATTGTAAATAATGTCTAATGGTAAAATGGGTACATAAAATTAAAATGTTTCAAAATGTGTTAGCAGCAAACAATTAAATGTACATTTGGGGGGGGGGTTCTCCCATTTTTGATGAAGTGTGGTTATGTACCACTTATAGTCCCTCATTTAGCTCTTTTCAGTTCCAGCATAGAGGTATTATATCGAGGGGGTGCACCTAGCCAGCCTGTTTTCTTCAATGTTCTTTATGACAATTTACCAGAATGGGCTATATTGATCGCGGCCAAAGGATTTTCCCGGGCTCTACTAAGCGAAATTGTCCCACCATGCAAACACACCACCCCCCGCAATTTATAACAAACATGGTGGTACCAGGACGAGATTTAATTACTGCAGGTGCAAGGTAGGATTTCAGCGAATTTTCCGATTCGATGATGATTTTCAAGCTTTAGACTTTCAGTTAATACATTCCCATAAGCTTTTTAAATTAAGCCGACATCGTGTCTGAAATCATGTGCATGTCAAAGACGCCGATTGCGAAAAATACGCAAGAAGAACACCATTGTGCTTCGGTGAATTTTTCTTTGCCCTAAAAAAAATATGGACCAGCTTGGGCCAGCCGCTACAACTTTAGTTCATTGCACTTCTGAACTCTTTTCTACATCGTTTTAAGTTAGTGTTAAAAAACCCCCCGGTCTTGCCGCAAAAGATAATTTATGACGCTTGAAAAATCGTCCTCTTGTGTCACTTGTGGTAGATATGGCGTGAAGATGTGTATTGTAGAATGTTAACGCAAAGTCACAAAACGATCGGGTTTGCGGCAGACGAAAGCAACACAAGTGTGAAATGTAAAAATGGCCGCAAGAAATCGATGTGCCTCTGGGGAAGACCTGCAGAAATCGTCATTCTACACGACTTACGGCGTAGGTCACGCGGGTCATTTCCTCCGATATGATGTTGATAAGCGATGATAACTCGGCCGTGCAAGAGTCACATTATAAACATGACATCAAGCCCTCTTTAAAGAGCGTCTCAAGTGGAAAGTCATTCACTGGGACAATGCGTAAGAAGGCTTAGACCACTTGAACAGAATAGATTTCTGGGAGCACCCTCCTCTATAATACCTCTATGGTTTCAGTGACCCCAATTTTTTATGGGACATTTCCAGAGTCCCTACTTTTCATGTCCCAAAGCCCACATTCTACAAATTTCTTCAAAACCCTCAAAGTAGCTGGGAATGGAGGGAGATCGCAGCCTTATTTCTTAAATTTTATGACAACCTAGTTTCGGAAACCCCATTTTGGGCACTCAATCAGTCCCCCCGGTACAGGTTTAGTTTAATCGGATTCGCGTTGATACGTTTGTCCCCTGGAGTTTTGGACCTAATTCAATTAAGTCGGAGAAAGGGAAAATGAAAAATTCAAATGCACGGCCACACTCGGATTATTTTGCAGGACCCTCCCGGTGATATAACCCACTCACCTGCCAATAAATACAATTTCAGTCATGTATGGGGAATATGCACAAGAGTGTATTTCAGGCCTTGACTTCCTCACAATAACATGGAATTAACAGAAGTCCCTGAGCCTCATTGAATTTGTTCACCTCCGCAAAAATGGTAGGGGTCCACATATACATGAGAATCGAGTATTTATAAGAAAGCCAAATTGAAAAAAAGCCAAAAGTTGCAGGAGATCCTGTATGACAATTTGTAAGTACTTTGGTTTGGACAGGGTCAGTGAATAATACTTGGTTGACCAGGTGGGAATGTTTTCCTTCTTAAATGGTTGATTGGTGTGAGTTGGTGGCGGACAGGAAGGGGAACGTAGCTATGTAAAGCAATGTAGCTTTAGAACATAGATCAGGTTTATAACTCTGACCATTATGACCTATATATTCAGGTAAACAGAGGATGTAGTTGTCTTCTACAATTTTGGAAATTGAAAAATGGGGAAGGATATGTAAAATGGAAGAAAATTCATTTTTCTTCAAATTTTAATAAAGGTGAGAAAACAGCAATTAAAGAGTACTGTAAATAATTTCGGTTACTAATCTCCCTGGCCTGGGGCATACACAAGCCCTTCCTAACCTTCAATTGTCATCTACTTTACTGTTAACCCTGATATACCAATACCTTAAACAATAAATTGTGCAAAAGTTAGGTTTTGAACCTATATTAGTTATGTTTTGTAGCGTTTGTGCTGCCCCTGTTGATGAATACTGAAATCAGTGGTTGACAAGGGACAGAAGTCAGTTTGCCATTGGTGTGAGGCGTTGATGGTGATGGGTGGGGGTAGTCCGGTAATGATGAATACAGGATCCAAGGGGTTGGGAGATGGGTGGTGGAGACAGTGGTTGATGGAATAGGGGCGTCAGCAGGTGATTCAAGTTTGTTGCCTGTAGTAGGCCACAGGCATTTAATTGGGAGCCATTTTACAGGTATTGTTTGTGTTTTACTGAGGAGATGCACGTTAAGACAAAAAACAGTGATAGAATGTTTCAATTTCGAAGAATCATGTGATCCAAAATCAATATTTTTGTTTATAAACTAATAAATGACAAAAGTATGATTTGCAACGTCTGACTGCATTTCGCCAATTTGAGAAATTCTGGGGAAGCCCTTTCAATGTTTTTTTTTTAAGTAAAAATAAAAAATGCAGTTTCATTTAGGTTTTTGGACTACTACTGGGAATAAACTTGATTTTTTTGTTTGGCCTAACAATGAACAAATTTCACTGGCTCTAGGCCTATATCCCTAAAATCCTTTTCGGGAAAAAGACTAAAATTACTGACGATCACCGCAAAAAAGGTGGTGGTTAGCGTATTTTACTTGTTCGATCTAGGGGCCATTTCCCAAAAAAACAAAACGGGTCCGCTCCGTGACCTTTTGAAAGTGGAAAAAAATGCAGTTAGGGACGTTAGGACCGTTAGGATAGGGAATGGTCATTAATTGGTTTGATTTACATCATGCACAACTCAACGCCAACCTCTGGAGTAGCCACAGCATCCTTGATGCTAGCGTTTAGATATTTTGGATGAACCTGACTGGAAATGGTTCATTATAGTAACTTCAAATGAACCAATCAAACCAGTCAAGATCTGTTTATTTTAAGCTTTCGCCGTCGGGTCCAAATGGCACAACCATTCCTTCACAAGATCGCGAAAGGTTGTTTACCCAGCTGTTATCTGATGATGTTACCAGAAACAATTTTACCATTATTATGGGATTGCTTTTTTTTTTTTTTTTTTTTCTTTTTTTTTTCTACCAAGATGTCATCACTGGAAGTGTTTTATATCAAAAATATTACTAAGGAGTCTTTTGTGTTTGTATATTAAGTTGTAGTAACTTCAAATGAACCAATGCAAAACCAGTCAGATATGTTTATTTTAAGCTTTTTCCGCGGGTCAATTTGCACAACCCATTCCTTCACAAGATCGGAAAGGTTGTTTACCAGAGTTACTTCGGTGATGAGTACCAGAATCAATGTTAACATTTCGGTGGATTGTACCAAGAGTCTCAATGAAGTGTTTTATACAATAATATTATATAGAGTCTTTGCGTTTTGTATATAAGTTTGCGGAAAAATTGATTATGAAAAAACAACCAGACACCTCCAAGCATGACACTTGCATTAATTCCACTTTTTATGCCGAAATTTATAGTTACAAGTGCAGATTTCACAAAATAATACCCCAGTTTCGTCGCCTTTTCAAATTGCTAAAATTAAAACAAAAATTGAATATAAAATTGCTGAAAGTTAAAGAAAAAGCTAACATTTCAAGGTACTATTGACTATTGACCCTTGAAGCCTCACTGATCTTTGATTATGGTCCTTGTGTCCATTTTGATTTATCTGCCATAGCGACATCAAAATGGATGTGAGAAAGGTGCGTATTGTTTGAAAATCGGCTTTCTTGTCTTTTTTCTTTCGTGCTGTTTTTCTGAGTTTTGATAATAAAAACATATACAAAGAAAAAACACATTAAAGCACCACACACACATAATTCTGCAGATTTTCTTATAAATTTCATCCAATGTGAAACCCATGGACAGGTCGCAAAACTGACTACTGTATTCAAGAGTAAATCTCCTGCGAATACGAAACCGATGGAAATAATCTTCGTATTAAATTAATCTAAGAAAATGAACATTCTGTTGATCACACATGTTGAAATATATGCCACTTAAAGATGCAAAATGGCGAGTAAAATCAGTATCCAGTTTTCTTTGACTCACTCTATGGTTAATTGTCCTTTTGGGGTATATTTTCCAGAAATGGCAATTTGATCTTCTGACACATTTTGTTGTAAAGACAATGGTAATATCCCATCAGTCTCATTTATATGATGAATAAAAATTAAGAAACTGCATCCAAAGATTTATCCTGAATCCATATATTTCAGTTTGTAAATGACATTATGTGAATTGTGGCGGTGTTAATTGAAAAAATGCCAAATTGGCACTTTTTTTACCCAAAATTAAGGATTTTGCGTCCTGTTCAGCTAACAAAATCACATAAAGTGATATAGGGTTTTATTTGGCTAAATAGAGTATAATTCTCCCTTTCATTTGATACAAAAATCATGATCCTGGGATGTCAAATAAAGGCTTTATAACAAAAACTTGATTTTTAGGTGATTTCTTTCTTCAAAAATATGACTGAAAAAAAAATTAGGTAAAAAAGTCAATTTTTCACAACCACAACCCGACTCTGCCTGCATATGCAAGACTTCGATTTTTCGGATTCAGCGGAAAATTTTGGATAAGATAATCTTCTTCAACCTTCTGACCTCCAACGGGGCAATAAAACCTTGCTAGCTGAGGGCCTAATTGAGATATTTTTAATTTTCTACAAAAAATGCTTAAAAATCTGAAAGTACTCATTTTTTATCATTTCTATGAAATTAGTTCATGTTAGCAAGATCGATGTTTCTTTAGATGATATGTATAAACTGCTTATATCGGAAGATATGCTGAAATTTTCCTATCTGTATCTTGTATAGTTTTTTAAGATATCTTTATTTATGTACACAAAGATGCTATTTTGATGGTGCCAAAAGAAAATAAAGAAAATAATTTTGACATGGTCTCCCAATGCTTCAATGTACGAGTACTAAAATTGGAATATCTCGGCAACCGTAGATCCGATTTTTGAAATTCAAATGTTTACTGTTTGCAGTTGACCCCCTCTATCAAATAGTGGGTATTTTAAACCTCTAGATACAATATAAATTTCCACCTGAAGTGCCTAGTTGGAGCCAACCTCACTGTTGTTGTTGGGGTTTTGAGAAATCTTTGCCACCGGTGGTGAAAGGTAGGGGCCCTCATTGAGAATGTTATCCGCATGCCTTTGATGGAGAACCACATTTGCCGGCTGGCATGGTCGCAGCCCCCATCCGTGCATATTGCTATTGACGTGACCGACTCCTGTGCGAATCCGGTTTAAGGTGACCCATTCCTTGCGTGGGGAGTTGCTGCCAGGTGGTATTTCTGTCTTAGGTCTAATAGAGAGTTGATCTGAGTATCTATCCAGGCAGTATTCCATTCTGTAAGATGTTGAAAGGGAACTGGAGAGTTTGCAGCGTGTCACGGCAGAAAGGTCGGCGATAGCGCAGTCTCTGTCGACCGATTGGTGTAATTCTTTGACCATGTTATGCCGCGGTGCTGTTGTCCACAGGGCCTTATTCACTAGTTTTATGTGTGTGGTGTTCTGTCCGAAGTACTGCAGGTGCAGAGCCTGAAAGCACTGGTAGGAATTCAGATGTGAGTATATAAATTCAAGTTACAAATTTAAGTCAGGGCTGCAAGTTCGACGGCGAATCGCGATCGATTCGCGTAAAGATCCGCAGCCCAAATGTTCACACGCGAATCAGTTTTATTTCCGCTCAATAAACTTTAGTCAGAAAAAAAAATCGTCAAGAAAAAAATAATGCTTGAGCGCTACTCGATTTTATAGAAATAGTAGAATCACACCAATGTATTTTTTTTTTCTTCAAAGAAACTAATGAATATCGTTCGAATGTTATTGTCAAACAACAAAATAATTAAGGCGAAAGTCTGCTTACAAATGACAGAAGTCCGTTCATATCTTCGATCAACACGTACTGTTAACGAAAATCAATTAAAATTGACCTGAACCCCCAATAACAGTACCATCACTCAAGTGCCATGTTTTTACCATGTGCCCTAGTATACCATATAAATGCTATGTTTTTTCATTTTAAAACGGCAAATAAATTTCTTAAAAAAAGGGAAAATAAATTCAAAAGACTTACTAAAATCTATGCAAAATAAAAATCTTAGTTAGAAATAACCATGTGTCTAGTTTCTTTCCATTTAGTTTTGTACACAAATAAAACAATTTGTATCAAAATTCCAGGTAATATAATCAGGTATGTGTAAATGTTGCCTCAGTGGTTTACCTTTTCAGTCTTTTAAATTGTAAAACACGTGATGCGGGAAATAGACTAGTCCGGCGGTTCTGTAGCGCTATGGAATTTCGTGAGGAAATGGCTTAATTTTAGGTGAGAATGTTCAATACTGATGGGGGTTGCTAACGGTGGCTTCAACATTGTAATTTTGTGTTTTTGACAGGAAATAATGAAGAGAGTATTTTGCACCTGCCTGTTGCGAATTCCGTCAGGCTTTTGCAAGGCTGTAAGAATTCGGAATTTTGCATTTTTGTGCATGAAATGCATCCGATTGCTTCTTGCTTTTTTTTGTTTCAAACCGAGTGCATTCCTATTAAAAACATTCTATCATTGATTTGCTGAATCATCAAATCGAAAAATCATCAAAATCAGTTTTTTTGGATGTATGTAACAGTACAGGTATCCTAACATACTCTGCAATTGAATAAGACCTAAGCAACCACTAATGAGGACAAAATCGGAGATTGTAGTCATTACTGTCCAACGGACAACTTACTACACACGTAATTGAAGGGAGAATCTATCTTGGAACACGCCCGTTTTCTTCCTTTTCCTTTTCTGTCATCTACAGCTGGAAAAGGTAACCTTATGAGAATTCTACAGACTTAGTCTTCAATTTGAA
>JAMKCH010047834.1:0-11392 GCA_023653785.1 Ophioderma brevispina
ATACGGAGGTCAATCCAAGCGAATTGTGCCATGCACAAAGGTCTAATTGGACACTTGTGGGATTTGACTTCCAATATCTTACTGAGCCGCGATTTCTTGGGAGATTTGCAGTCTTAACTCTGCTATGGCGAATGATATTGACGTTTGTATTGCATTGATGCACAAAAAGAATTGATTATCTTTCATACTTGATCTTGGAATTTGGTTTGCAGTTATAGCTCGACAGTAATTCATGTTTTTAGATTTTGTTGGCCACTGGCTTCATTTCTTCCATAGAACGTGACTCCCTTCGGCGGAATCCAACTTGAGTAGTGAATTAAGTGTTACATTATTATCGGTCAAAAAAGTTCCCTACTTGAGGGTGCACCGAATCACGTTGTGTGTGTGTGTGTGTGGTGTTGTTATTGTGTGTGTGTGTGTTTGCGTGCGTGCGCTCGATTGTGTGTGTGTGGGGATGTGGCCTAAATGTCCCTTTTTGGATGTTTTGAACACTTCATCACGCAAAGTGGGCTTTTTCGTCATATTTTCTCAAAATTTTGGACTTTTTTATCAAAAAATCGGCAAAAAGTGGATCTTTTGCCCTTTTTGTGAATTTCGGGGGGGGGGGGGTGATTGTTAGCTATGTTATAAAACATTTAAAAGATAAAAACAGTACATGTTTAAAATATCAAGAAACCACGTACGCTTTAGTTGAAACGTTTTCAAACCGGTTTAGGGACGTTAACATTTCTAACCCTTCTAACGTTAATGGCAAAAATGCATTCTAAAATGTGTGTGTTGCTGTGTGTGAATTTGTTTTCTATTCTGTGTCTGTCTACTATTCAACTAAAGCGTTATTAAATAAACTTTTCATGGCAGATTTCGAATGCAGACAGGCCCTTCTCCAATTTTTGTTAATCTTTACACGCATTACGTATAATTGTGATGAGACTATATCTTATGTAAAATTATGGTTGATAATGGACCTTTCATTCCCCAGTGGGTACGAATGCTGTGGGCCTTCACAACGATTTTGTAGGCTCGCAACGCGTTGGTAGATTACGCGACAATACTTAATGATCCTTGCCAATGGAATTTGATTCTTATTTCCGTGTTGGAGATTTTAAAAGGTGCATGAGGTCGCTTTTCATTATCATTATTTACTGTATTTAATTATTCACTGTCATTTCATTATTACATTCTAAAGGCATCTTGAATACACTAGTAACCGTATAATTATTACATTAAACAAAGTTTCCAAGTGCCTAATTGATAAAACAGGGATATTTACGTGTTTATTTCTTCAAATGTTTAAAAATCAGGTCAAGCATTTTTTGCACCCCGTATTATGACAAGCGGGACAAAAATCTGGAGGAAATTCATTATTTATGGTATACTGTGACACCCCTCCCAAGTTAACTGCTTAAAATGAACAGGAAGGGATGCTTGAATATTTTGAGCAACTGAAAAAATATTTTTATTATCAAGTTTTAAGAAAAAGAAGTTTTTCACAAAATAAAGAAATATTTGCGACAGCGGCAAATCTGATGCACGCTCCAACAGGAAACTAAGAATCAAATTCCTTTGGCCTTATCCCTCGTCTTAACAAGCCTTTTTTTGTAACACCCCATCGAGAATTAAAGCAACCGATGCTTATGATTTTGATACCAGTGGATAGCTATGGTCCTCCTCTTTCCTTTGATACCAAAATAACTACCAACATACCTAGTATGGCGTCACAATGACGTCATTAAGTCCGCAAGTCGGCGAAATGCCATTTTCCACATGCAGATAATATAGGTGAAAATCCAATTTTGTGCTAAAAAAAGTTAGGAATATCGGATTTTCATGCGGTTTTCAGCTCTAAATGATGGCAAATGACTAGTTTTACATAAACATATAGTTTTAGAGCCATACTATGCATAATATGTTCAGAAATCCACCATAAAATATCCTTGGGTGGTAACCCCCCCCCCTTTACCCTTCGACTTAGACGACATGCCCTAACCCCGTTTGAAGATGCTACCTTCACATTTTTTTCGCTAAAATGACCAGAAAGGATGAGAAGCTTTTTGCGCGAGCTTTGGCATTTTAGCGAACAGGAGCAAAGTTCACTAGGGGGTGGTACTCCCCACCCTTGGTAATACGAGGGTTAACACTTAAGTGCCTAAGGGGGGGGGGGTTCATAGTACCCAAGATTTGTTTTTCGGCGATTTCTCACTCGTGAAAAATATTTTCGAACTCTAATTTTTTCTAATTGTGTCACTTATCGATGCGCTTCTTTCCATAAAAAAATTACTAAAATTTCTCGCCCGTTAATGAGATAATTAGCTTGGGTCCCTAGGAACCCCCCTTAGGCACCAACGGGAGTGTGATTTTAAAAATAAAAATTAGCAAACCCTGTTGCCAGAAATATTTTTCTACTTATGTATGTTTATATGCATGAAAACAAAATTAATTACATAATCAGAAAAATAATTAACCCTTTATGTGCTGAAAAGAAGCGATTCCATCATCGAGCAACTGCGCGCCATTGCTGTACAAACCTATGGCAAATACGACTAAAATACAAGAATGTACAAAATGGTAATGTTTGTGTAAAATATATGTAAATTGGTCCTTCTAGAGCAGATATAACCATCAAAATGATTTGCAATGTGTATGCTGCGGAAGCAGGGTCGCGGAAACCTCATGTTACTTTTTGAGCGATTTTGACGCATTTCGAAAACAATGATTTGCCCCTAATTTCCAGACGATAAACCGGAACTCATTTATATTGCACCTTTGGCCTTGTCTTATGCCCCCTCAAAGGTGGTATGAGTTTCAATTAAAAATTCCATCGGGAAAGTGGTTTCCTTAGGGGGGGCCTAGGCACCAACGTGGGTCTCGCAACCGCGTTTATGAAAGTTGCAAGTCGTTGTGAAGGCTCGCAATGAGTTGTGAGACGTTGCCTAGCGACATTACAGCGTACATTATCGCGGGGATGGAAAAAAGTATTAATGATCATCATAACATATGGTTCAATTCTCATGGAAATGTACGAAAGTCTTTACACACAAGCCTTCTTTCTAATCTTCCACTGCCGGCCCCTTTAAATGTGCATCCATTAGAAATCAACACGTCTGGATCCGGATGCTTTTAAGTTCTAATCACGCTGTTAAACCCAGTCAGACTATTGACATTGATTATTTCCACAATTAGATGAAAACGTGGCCTTATTTCAACTCATTTGAATAGTTGTGCATTACAACACCAACGTCCTGTGCTAATATTTCATTGCGGTCAAAGTACGCCATCTGAGACCACAAACAAAAATGCTTAATTTATTGTCGGGTTCTGTTGTAATGCACTGTATGAATACTTCTTGTCAGGTTTTCAGTCTTAAAAAAATATTCAAAGCTCTTTAAAAATTTTCATTCAAAGGGGCGGCCACACGAAGTCGTGTAATTATGAGCATTTGGTCAGGATGAAGTAGACAGTGTTTTTCATTTAAAGGACATTTCCTGATCCTAAGACTTCATTTTTGCTTTGGTTACGGGTATTAAAAAGTTTATTTCCAAAGTTCCAGTGTTCGACGGCCGCGTCGCAGTTGTGATGTTAATAAGCAAATTTTTGTATCACAGTTTGCATCACAGATATGAATGTCCTATGATACGGCGGTCCGGTAAGTATTTCCCACGGTGTAGTATGTGTCACAGACTGCGAAAGATATTATCTAACTTTATACTGCGTGAGAGACTAACGTTATCAGTCCGTCATAGAGAATGTGTGTAAATGAAACTAAATCTCAAATATCTCCGGAAAACGAAGGGCTTCTATAGATATTTTTGCATGAGAGTATCCGTTACTATGTTTTGTTTTGAATGTGTATCGTAATTGGCTTTGAACCTATAGAACCTAGCGAGAAAATTGAACGTTTTTGTCGGGTACTTCGGTGCTCGCAGAAACGGAAAAGTGAACACGCAATCGCTACGGCCGCATTCATTTTTTCCCACAATGCCTTTCGATTTTTCCAGTCTTGAGAATTTTTAAACACTGGTTTCAATTTAGGGCAATTTTTTTTTTTCAATTTTAGAAACAGGATTACGTACTTACCGGACCGCCGTAGTCCTATGAGCTGCTGCATGCTGCGTCGTGCGCATAATTATATAACCAGGTTTAGATGCCGATTAAACAGGTTTAAATGCCATACGCATGAATAAAAGAATTCTACATTCCAAGTACATATCATCTAAATGTGCCTTTTACCCGATCTACCCAGCAGAAAATAAATGTAACAATATCGCCAATCAAATATTCTTTTACAAAATGACCGAATCAGTTAGTTATATATGAACTACGTATTTCAAGGTTTCTAAGCGTATTAAGGGTATATCTCGACTTTTCGTAGCTATTGTAATCACGAAATACACCTTCAATTTCTATACACTTTTCATGATCAGGCACGAAACGCATTACAATTTTGTTGTTATTGAACGAAACAAAGCCTTGACATATTGAGCAGTGAGTGTCAATCAATAAAAATGCTTCTTTCATGGATAGGAATATGTGACCCTCCATATCAAGAAAGCAGTTTTTGGCTGCGACATCTTCATCTTTCCCATTTCGCTATCAACAAATGTCAGGCGGTCAGAAAAAGGTTGCGGTCAGTAAAATGGATAGCCATTTTGGATAGCCATTTTGATGATGTTGTTGTAACTATGTATTATTATTATTATTACAATATGTAACATACATTGCAATATGTAACATACATTGCAATATGTTACATATGTAACATTTTTAGACAAAATGCCACGCTCTTCAGGTGTCCAACCCCAGCGGTTGCAGGCGAGACAAAGCGATCTACTCCTGTTTTGACTGTTGCGAGGTCTCCGCTCTGTGGTCTTCGTATCATTTTGCGCAAACTCGTTTTCCATGCACAACCCAATGGATTTCGAAAGATAACTGCTGTGTATATTTACACTGATGAGGAAAATACTTTAGTCATCGGAACAACTAGATAAGTGAAATTGAACTGTAGGGCTCGCAAGAGACCACGGGCCAATTGTGCGCGTTGTGGGGACTTTGTTTTGGGAAATTGAACAATAAGTGCAAGATTTAAAAAAATCTAAAGTTGTCAAAATATCCTCACTTAACACTTAACTGCATAAGGGGTTTGCACTTCCGCTAGTGCATAAAGGGGAGGGGGGGCTCCTAGGGGCCCATTCATTATATAACCACTTTCCTAAATGAAATCCACCACATGTTAGAAGGATTCAAAGACATCAACAATAAAGAAATAAAAACTGGAAACAATTGTTCAGTAAGAAAACTAGGGGCAAAACAATGATTTAATTTTGCGTCAAAATGTGCGAAAAAGACACTAATTCGTTTCTGCATTTTCTACGGCACTAATTCACCTAGACTTTTGCTGATTGCTTTAATTGGTGAAGAATGAACTATATCTACCATATTATTATTTGGGAGTGAAATTTGGGGAACATCCGAATCCCCAATAATTGAAAGAATTCATATGAAATTTTGTCGTTATGTTCTCGGTATTTCAAATCATAAATCAGCTCCGCACCCTGCAATTTGCGGGGAACTCGGGAGGTATCCATTATTGGCAAATATGCTTACTATGTGTATTAAATACTGGTTCTATATTTTATCTCTTGATAGAAATAGATATTTATATCAATGTTATGAGTTTCAATTTAGAAATGCAGAAAGAGGCAAGGATTGTTGGGCTTTGCGGATCAAAAATATTCTTTTTCGCTATGGATTTGGTGAAGTATGGGTGGCACAAGGTGTTGGCAACGTCAACCTTTTTGTAGATGTTTTAAAATGAGAGTCAAAGATGTCAATCTTCAAGATTGGCATAACGCAATTAACACTTTACCTCACTGAATTTTTATAGTCAAATTAAAGAGGATTTTGGTGTCGAAGATTACTTATCTTGTTTGCACGAAAAATCATCACATAGAATCCTCCTCACCAAAGCAAGATTGGGAATTCTTAATCTCGAATGTGAACGTGGTAGATGGTTTAAAGACACTATCAAAGGAAAGGTCTTCAAAAGTATGTAATACAGGTGAGGCTGAAGATCTTATCATTTTATCATCCATGCCCTGCTTATAAATTGTGTTAGAAATCGCTTATTAACCGATTGTGTGCCAAATATGTAACTACTTTTACAAATCACTATTTTCAGTCCAAAAATCAGGCATTACTAGGGTTTTCTCTCACATTTTATTTATTGTGGCGTACCCAAATAAGCAAACTACATGCCTCTCGTTCATTAGAGTTTAATGTATTGTTCTCTTGTATTGTAAGGCCGTTGGCCTAATATACGGTGCTAATAAAATCTCTTCTTTGAAGAGAACTGAACTGAACTGAAAAACAATATTAGCACAAATATAATGTCTCATGCCATTTTATATTTTTAGGTTACTTGTATAATTTACCATAGGTTTCCTCCAGTAAACCGCTATAATGTCTATAAGAATTATATGACACCAATGGCCTCTTACTTTCCAGAATTTTTTGATTAATTATTTACTTTGTTTATTGTACTAGATGTTATGCATTATAAAAATAAGAATCCAGTAAACTCTATTAAGATATTTAATTTTTGTCATGGGCACTCCGTTAGTGCAGAGGGGGGGGGCTCTGGGACCCATGCAATTAACGCAAAAACGACGCATGGATTTGAATTTGTTTGCACCAATGTAAGCGAACTAAAAGTTAGACACAAACAAAAAATATAAAACCAAATATATTCCAGCGTTAAAAAAAACGCCGGTCGAAAAACAAAAAAAATAAAATTGGCCCTCTAGGCGCCCCTCCCCCCTTATGCAGGTCAAGTGTTAATCAATCGTAATTAAACCCACATTTTAAATAATTGAAACCTCAGACTTCCATAGCTTTTACCAAGTGTGATTTTTTCTTGTGAATTAAGGGCCATGGCCCGAGGGCCTCGTCCCCAGAATCCCAAATTTTGCCGGAATAGGTAAATATTTTGGTGTCAGAAGTAAAGCTACTATTTTTCTCATTTAAGCCTACCTGCGAAATCTTACGCCTAAAAGATGTTTGGCTGTTGATGTTGTGAGCAATGGGGCTTATAAAATTAACGTCAAAAACAGGATGAAATATCGGCGCGAAACCTTTACAACGGGATTTTAGGGTCAAGATCATCCAATCTAAATAAACTTAATACTTAACTTCGGGCTATCCCCCTTTTACAGATTAAACAGCTATGTGAAGGACAATAGGGAGTGCCTTAAGATCCTGATGTCATTTATTATCTGACATTGTTGTTGTATTTCCTGAAATGGAGCTTACATCTTTTAAACATGGTCGGTGGTTAAGCACTCGGCTTACAGAAGATGATGGGACTTCATGCATAAGTCTCCCAACAATACAATGGGTAGGTGATTAAGGTGGATGGGACTATCGTCCAGGGATCTTTTTTTTTACGCTATCATTTCCATACTTGACCCACATTTTTATTGTAAAATAAGTGACCTAAATTTTTACAACAACCTATAATTATTAAGATCTTTAAA
This sequence comes from Ophioderma brevispina, assembly GCA_023653785.1. Lineage (NCBI taxonomy): Eukaryota > Metazoa > Echinodermata > Ophiuroidea > Amphilepidida > Ophiodermatidae > Ophioderma > Ophioderma brevispina. Next base: position 7,530 of record JAMKCH010047834.1, read on the forward strand.
CATGACTAATAGGTACACCATTGAACTCGAATAGTAGTAACATTATTTACCTGCTGTCTGTGCAGGACCTCGCTAGCTTTTTACACGGTCGGGGGATTAATTCATAATAAATTGGCAACTCTGTGAAGTCAGCCAATTGGCAAATATGTATGTTCAGTTAATGTTCGTCTCACTGAATAGAGCTGTCATTAGCGTGAAGGCTTTTTCCCAAGTCGATACTGCATTGTGTTTTCTGGAACGTTTCTGGAACGCAAATTTCTGGAACGTTTAAACAAGGCATTTGTTTTACACATACGTGTATGTCAACTTTATTGCACGAATTACGTATATATTTACTTTTAAAGCGACATTCCATTAAAGAGAAGTCAAATGGCAAAGGATGTGGCCCTAGTTTTAAGTTGTATATGTTTTTACATTAAGACTGTTATATATTTATGTTCGAAAAAATCAGATGATGAATAAAACGAGAGAAAAGTGATTTTTAAACACTTTTTTCTGACTTGGAATCAGCTCCCGGTGAATTGGGCGGATAATTGGCGCTGTTTATGATGACGTCACGGAGGTTTCTCATTCTCACCCCAGGGCACCGCCATTGGGTCGATTGCGCCAAATTATTTGTTCTGCCATCCAATGCCATCTGCCATATATTCTGCCATCTCATACGTCATGGACTTAGCAGAACATGGCAGAACTGGTTGCTGTGTGTTCACTGCATTATGGGGCCGTTGTTATGTCCCTTCGCTGTCGAAGCTCTGGTAATATTCCCAACCGCGGAAGCTCCAAACTGAGTGTGATGAATGAACGTGAAAATTGATTACGGGAATCGGCAGATTGTCACAATCAGAGGCCTGGCCAGATCCGTGGCAAAACTGGTAACCACCGTGACGTTATCGCGAAACCGTGTTGCCAAACTCTGTTTAAAAATGTTCTCATTGTGGAGCTACTTGGGTGGGTGATGTTTTCAATCTCGTCTCTCAACAGTGCACCAATTTTTTTAACCAAATGCAATTTAAATGAACCACCACATTCCCCCTTCAAATTGATACCAAATATAGTGCCCATTTTGACTTTAATGTTGTAATATTTTGGTTAAAAATATTCTTATCCTGCATCAGTGTGCCATAATTAGCTCACCACATTCTCCCTTCAAATTGATACCAAATATAGTGCCCATTTTGACTTTAATGTTGTAATATTTTGGTTAAAAATATTCTTATCCTGCATCAGTGTGCCATAATTAGCTCACTTGTAATACATTGCGACAAATGCTAAACTGCTGAATTAAATTTGTGATACGTACAATAACAGTGCACATCCTCAAATCTTCCCATTTTTGTTCAATATGAACTGTTTTTTTTTAAAGTAAGATCAACCATGACAGCCTTGAACGTAAGTCAACGAACCTATCAAGGATACTGAAACATTTTGAATTCCTGATTTCCTAATAAAAAAAAAAAAAAAAAAAAAAACCACCGTGACGTCATCGCGAAACCGTGTTGCCAAACTCTGTTTAAAAATGTTCTCATTGTGGAGCTACTTGGGTGGGTGATGTTTTCAATCTCGTCTCTCAACAGTGCACCAATTTTTTTAACCAAATGCAATTTAAATGAACCACCACATTCTCCCTTCAAATTGATACCAAATATAGTGCCCATTTTGACTTTAATGTTGTAATATTTTGGTTAAAAATATTCTTATCCTGCATCAGTGTGCCATAATTAGCTTACTTGTAATGCATTGCGACAAATGCTAAACTGCTGAATTAAATTTGTGATACGTACAATAACAGTGCACATCCTCAAATCTTCCCATTTTTGTTCAATATGAACTGTTTTTTTAAAGTAAGATCAACCATGACAGCCTTGAACGTAAGTCAACGAACCTATCAAGGATACTGAAACATTTTGAATTCCTGATTTCCTAATATAGTTATTTATTTCATCTCTTACGTAAAATAATTGCACCAGAAAATTGTTACAGAAGATTTCCCATTGGTCGACGAGCGTTATGATCTTCAGATACGAATAACCCAGTGGAACAGATTAAGGGATAAAGGTCTTGCAAAACAGAAGCATCGATCCAGGTGTATTTCGAGTTATTCTCCGGTAATGCCTCAAAGTGAGGCAGTATAAGCGGTAAAACTTTCCATCTTGCAGTGGTTTTGTGTATGGATATCTACATATATCAGCAGATATCAATATCAATATTTATTTTTGAAAAATATGCGATTTTGTACATATTTTATATAAAGAAAGACCATCAAAAAGCAAGTTAAAGTTGCAATTGGATTGTCCAAATTCAAACATGATTTTACCAAAAACATGGTGGTTTTGGTCATTGTAGTTGCAGATACAGAAGCAGACACCCACTATTTGATTGCTATGCAGTATACTATACACCATTTTGTAATATGTCATCATATAGGGTCCACCCTTCTTATGTAACAATTCTCTGATTGGACAGATTCTTTAGTATTGGTCTCATTAAAGTCTATTGTCCAGCACCTCACAATAGTAATCCTTATCGATTTCATACCGGATTGATTGCACCATAAACCTTTTGCAATATGCAACCATGCTGTAGGGCAAGAGAGCCACATGAAATGACTACAATACATGCACCTGTTATTGAATTCCAGCGATGCTCAAGTTGTACTGGTGATTTATTATACTCTTGGTATTGGCACCGTTGGGCAAGGGAGATTTTATGTTAATCGTCAAGTGTGACGTCATATTGCATAGGGTATATATACTACTAAAAAAATCCCCGCCCACTTGCCAGATTTAACTAAGACGATTTCAGCCTTGACTGATCTAACATTCTAACATAAGGAATGAATACTTCTGAGTGCATGCCAATCAAATGAAGTTGATATATAAATACTGCAATTCTTGAGATCAGAAAAATAAACCTGAAGCATTGTTTATGCAAAACGGAAAATTTCCAACTTTTTAAAATCGACGACCAACTGTATCAGGATCGCCGACATAGGGGTGAAGGGGTATTAAAGAAAAATATATTACATTTAGGATTAATGTTGCCTTAGACCATTGATTCGAACGAATAGGGTGAACCGATCATAGATTGATCACCGGGATTGATCATTCTATAGTTTTACTTATTTCGGACAAATATGATATGCCCATAATGCCACTCGGCGGCCCTGCACTGTATAATACAGGTCAATGAAAAACACGACAGCCAGTATATTTGAAAGTGCCATCATCAAATGGCTGTTAGGCCTTCAATCTGATCCAATTTTCGAGACACACAACATTGGTAAAGATATCTACATCCCCAGGATCATCATACAAACAAAGAAAGCCAATCATGTCCGAAAATCACCTTGACATTACTTTAGCACTAAATCGGCTTTTCGAGATGATTTTTACCCATGACTCGGGATATAAAACACGAAGGTCGATTATAAATTCGAATCTTTTTTAACATCCAGTGGGCCTATTGAGAAAATACTTTAAAATCTTGACAAATAAACCAAAATTTGTAATCTGATATCAAGCAATATTTTATCATTTTAAATCCGTTCAAGTTGGAGAGTGAATTCCATTGTAATCATATTAGATTTTTTTTTTCAAATGTAAACGGTAACATTTTAAAATCTAAATCGCTAAATTAATATGGTTCAAAGTGATTTTTAAGGTTGAATAAAGTATTCATGTATATGTTTTTTTTTATATTTTTAACCCTCGACAACCGAAGGAGGGTGGTACCCCCCTTTCAGTTTTTTCCAGCTTGCTAAAACCCTCTTTTTTGGTGCCAAATAATTTACATCCAAAAACAAACACCCACCGGGGTATTGGTAAGACACAGGGTGATCCCAAAGTGATGGATGAGGGGGGGCA
>JAMKCH010047835.1:0-11681 GCA_023653785.1 Ophioderma brevispina
ACATGAACCAATCAAATCAGTAATTCTGAGGTAAACAATGTTACTGTAGGGTATCGTAATACAATTTGGCTCAACTTGGATTATTAAATCCTTTGACAAAATGAGAGAATATTACGTGGATCACCTGCATCGATGCATTGGCCCAGTGGTTGAAGCATCAATCTCGCAGTCGAGAGGTCACAGGTTCGAAACCCACGGGTCATACCAAATTTAAAGACGGCAAAAAAGTGGGTACAGGCCTTGTTGTCAGGTGCTCGTTAAGAATAGACAAGGGAAGTTGGACGTTAAACCAGTATGAGCACCAGTGGACTGTTCCATACAGTTACTCTCACTACATTTTAATTAGCAGACGTGTTAGGATTAAGATGGAATGGAGATAGCTGTTGTCTAATGTGCCATTCCGCCCATTTACTCTGATGAAAAGATTCAATGTACATGTAAGTGTATGGCATAAAGGGCTTGAATAAGAGAACAATAAACATGTTTTGTGTAGTGATAAAGATTAACACCTAAATGCTCAATCCAAAGTTTGAGATTGAATCAAGAATTTGTTTTGATTGTAGTAAACAGTGATGTATAGATAACAGTACCATAGGTCACTGTGCTAAAATTTTGCAAAAATATAAAAAAAATCCGGATCCAGAATTTTAAAACGAACCAGGCTTTGAATTACCCAGGTGCACGGCATGCACGGGTGCCATGTAACTTTTCTCTCTGTGAATGCGACTTTGTTCCTGCCATGCAAGGTGTGATGTCCATGAAAATTAAAACTCTGATTTTGTAAAATATACAAAGTTTTTTTTTTTTTTTTTTTTTTTTTTTTTTTTAAAAATATTAAAAGACAAAGCCAATAGCCTTAAATGTATCGAGTTCTGATCAATTAACTTAGGGGTCTGGTTTTTATTAATTTTTCAAAAATTACACACGTTCGAAATAAATCCCGAAAGAGAGTTGTTGGGTATCTTTGGACCTAGGACGTTGTTTACATGACAAAAGGAATGGGGACATTTTAAACCTGCCAACATCTATTGAAAATCTGGGGCATTTCAACCTCGTTTTGAAAATGAGCGAATTAAAGGTTGGTTACCATTAGTAAAATTACGTTTTGTGGAAGATTCAATTGACACATATTTGTAGGTGTAAAAGGTTTGTCGTCGAAGGATATGATTCACGATCACCACGATATTGTCCACCACTGGTATATGAAATGAAAATATACCAACTTGTTCAACAGGTTTCAAATCCGACACCGTTTGTTATTGCACTTAATTTTTTGCAATACAAAAAAGATGAATTATCCAAGGTGTCATACCGGATTAACTGAATGGACGGCATTACAGGAGACTGGATGATTCTTTGTTCGTAAACCAATTGAATAAAACGACAGGACCTATATTAAAAGTATCGGTTATTTCAAAGATATTGCAGTTTATAGTCCATGCATTAATGCAAGCGCAAACACATGAAATCAAAGCAAGGTGTCACGAATAGTATTTCCTAAAAGCTTGGAAAGTGCCCCTAATTTGTGAATGGGTATGCCATCACAGTTAGCTACGATTTAATAGCTTACCTGATGGTGATCTTACTAGGATTACATTCGCTCCTGAGTTTTTGTTGGGGAAATGTGATACCTTCCAAAGTCCTACACCGATACATATATCGCCAACCCTAAGCCCGAAAGAGAAACCGCCCAACCCTTTCACTTTCCTATTTCGCCATTTGGAATCATGGTTAATGACGCAGATGTTTTAGCGCTCTACTGTTAGGTAAGTTTTTACTCCACTTTCAGGGATTTTTCCATGTGGTTGTTGATGAAATCCTTCCTTGTCTGGGTTTTGTTTTTACGGGTTGGTTTTTACCGGAATTCAGTCCGCGAGATGGAAATGTTTGGAAAGAATTTCGTATGGTGTCACATTCCTATAACGACAGCATGTACGGATAAGCTGCAGTTGAAGTGTGGGTTGTAGAATACTGAATTCATTCCGAATTTTTTGTCTTGAGATAATTCGTGATGTTTTGGATGTCATTTAACCTTTAGAGGTTGTGCAATTCAAATCTCTTAGCGACGTCAGTTGAGATTTTTCTATAACTTTAGGTGATTGTCTTGTTCTTTCAGCGAATACCCACAAGGCATGTATGTGTTCGGTGTGGGCTGTTTTCCATGAGCAGTCGTCTATCATATAGGCTTGTTGATCTATTTCATTATCATTCAAAACCATCAATCAAATCAAATTTATTTGAACTCATCAACAAGCAGGGATAAACTTAGTAAGCCAGTGTAAATAATAATACATATTTAAGTATGCTATTATATCAAACTATTTTAAAGAGATAGTATCTTTTTTTTGTTTCTTTTAACTAAAGAAAGAGTTTAAAAATCCCTCAAAAACTAACTATACCCCCCCCCCCCCCTTGCAGCGGTTATCGCTCTCAACCCCGATTTATTCTAATTGTCGATCTTCAATTCATGGGGTAGCTTGAAAATTACATTGGTTTCTATGAGTTATTGTTTTCGTCAAGTTTTTCCGATTAGTCATTTTCTCCAGTACTTCAGTACCAAGGCCCCCTTTTTTTTTTTTCATTGTCTGCCTCAATATGCTGCTCTGTCATCAATCGATAGTAATCATTGGGTGTTGATCATTCTTTGGGGATTCTTCAAATTCGCGTATGTTTGATTTCCGTTTGAATCGTTAATTTCAGGGCTGAATTCGGCGAGAATCCAAGAATAGATTCTCGCAAATATTCTTGTAAACTGATTTGCGGAAACCAATGTTGGATTCTCGTAAAATTAGATCTTAACACAGTAGTGAATTTGTTGATTCCCGCAAAATTTAGTTTGGGATCAAGAATGATTCTCGCACACAGCGGACAAATTTCTACCCCTGATTCCCCCTTTTTACTGTCGGGTCAACGACTCCAGTATTTCTCAGCTCATCTTCATCTCCTTTCTCCTTGGTGCCGGGGGATGATGGTGCTTCTATCGATATATGTCTTAGTTACGGCGAATATTTGGATGCTTTGGGTCTCAAGGTCTCTCGTATTAATTAGAGTGGACTTGTGACTGACTGTTGTTTCATTATTTGTTCTTCTCAACCTCGTTGTGGTAGTTTGGTCAGGTCAGGAATCTTTTTCTCCTGCTTTGAATATTGCTTGCGTTTGGCGGAGGTTTGGTCGTTAAGGCTTCCTCACATGTTTTTGTAGTTTATCGAGGAGCTTTTTATGTTCTTTCTGTGTATTCATCTTTAGACATCCTTCTGGAGGAACTTTAAATTGGTTTGCTTCTCAGTTGTGTTTTCTTACGCTTTTTGACAGAGCGGAATGTTGGTTTGTGCCATTGCGATTACGAATGTTTTTGCAGTGAAGGGATTTATCAATCCAAAATTCCTTTCATCAAGCATCACATATGCACTTCACCTAAATATATATTTACACGGAACAAGACGGGTTGTTTTAGTAGTAAGCAATTTATATAATGAAGTGTTCGCGTTCTCGGCTCCATCCTAATGTTTATTCTTTACGCTGCGGTGGGCTTCGTAATGTTTTGCGATCCTTTGCAGAGTTGCCGTACAACCCCGTCTGTCCAGTGCGGCTGCGGTGCTTAACGCATAGAGGAATCTTAGGTGAGAAGTCAGTGGCGTCGCGGGTTAAAGCTCAGTTTGTGTGTGCCGTAAATCGATGGGTGTGATATTGTGTACTATGTTAAGAGAATTCAAGAAGTATGTTTTAGTTAAGCCATTCTCAGTTATATAACATTTTTCTTGGTTTTGGGGATGCGGAATGTCGTGAGTTCTAAGGCATACTGATTATTTTCCCAGGTTTCTCTCAGATTCTGTCCTTTAAGCTTGTTTCTTCGGACTTTCAATCAGCAGGATGGGATGATGGATGTGATTCGGAGTGCGGGGTGCCCGCGTACATGTCATGAATGTGCACGTGGTTTGTCCTCTACTACTTGCAACGCCACTCGGGTGCGGACCTTTGAGTTTGACCACCTAATCCAGCCGCCCGGGTTCAATCTTTATCAAAGCATTCTCCGTGTCATACTGGTTATCGCTGTTTAATTGCGCCCTTCAGTTGGGAAGTATCAGTATAATTTTTCTGTCTTGCATTCCAAAGTTTGTCTATGAGTAGACAGGATTATTCTGTTCAGTGTTCTGGATTTGAAGAAGGTATGGGAAACTTTTCTAATTTGCTATTCCAAGGATTTATTGAAAGTTTCTAATAGGGCCTGCAGTTTGCCTTGTTTTCAGTGGCTTTGCTTGAGATTAGCTGTTAATCGTTAAGGCACCAGTTATATATAGTCATAGTTAGTTTAGAATTGGAGAGAGAGAGAGCAATTTTATCGGAATAAAGGCATAGTCCTCCTCAAGAAAGGGGGGGGGGCATCTGAGGTGTGTCTGGCCAGTAGTTGCAGCGTCTTCAGAGGACTTGTGCCTGGTTGGTTGACAAGAGCAGAAGCAAAGGTTGTTTGGTTATTCCTATGGCAAACCTGCGTCCTCTGTTTATCGTGCGGTTAATTATGTTTTGTAATTCTCTAATAACTTCGGCGTTTCTGCATGGAGTTCGACAGATCTTTGACCTCGCATGGACTGTTTTTCAGCGGCACGATCTTGCGTTCCGACAATGAGGTGGTTCTTTGTGTTCAACTGCTTTGGGATCAGACAGCTTTTGTATGGACCCTAGTTTCAGGCAAGTTGCTGATTCTTAATCCTTGGTTTTTTGCTATGCGTCCTAAGGTCTGTTCTCTGACTGGCCAGTGTTGTATCAGTTGGCCAACCAATTCTGGTTATGGTGAGGGACTTTGTATAATTAACCAAAGCTTTTTCTTGTCCTTAAATCAGTTAGTGCTGTTGACTTTAGATGCCGTCATATTCACTCTTCTTATCACATTGGTTAAGGTTTTCTGGCCGGTGACGGAACGTACTTGTCAGATAATTCATTATCTTGAACTCTTTCAGTCTTCATTCTTTGGAGGTTCTGGATGCTGTAGTCCTAAACATGCATATTTTTACCTTGTAACTACAGCTCAGTGGTAGTGACCGACAACTAACAGGGTGGTATAAGCCGTGCCGGCTCCTCACTCTTGGTCTTCCCACACATCACCCTCTTTGCAGTGACAAGGTTTGTAGGTACCTTTTATGTATCTGCATTTTAGAGTGTTACTTGTTCAAGCAAGACTATATGCCAAGGGGCATTTGATTTCGGTCCGACGATTTGGTCGCTTCCGATCAGGTTTTCGCATTCTGTTTCAGTCGACCATTTCCAAAACATAGGATTGTTCCTCTCGGTCTCCTCCCTTACTCATCCCCAACTATATCCAGTTTTGGAAGTTTGGATGCAACTTGTTTCGCTTCCTTCCGGGGAAGGAAACCTGCAGGTTATACCTTTTCTCAATTTCCTTGGTCCTTCCCTTCCCCTTCTCCTAGCCTTGACCTCCTCTTAATGCTCAGATATAGGGCAGGTCTTGTTGGAAGTATGCCTGGCTGTCGAACATTATCAGAACATTATAAATAACTAGGTTTTTCTGACAAATGTTCAATATAATGTCCTTAATATAAATACTATTAATAATGTATAATTTATTTGATGCTCTTCAGAGAGGACAAGGCCTACATACTATGTCATAGGCTACGAGTGAATTTAAGTTTGTTTGGGGAATTATTATAGCTGTCTTTGTTTAAAGCTGCTTCTTACATTACTGTGATATCGCTTTTCAATCTTAGTTTGAATAGAAGATTTGGCCTTTGTTGCCTTTTTGGTAAAGTTGTATCTCCTTTACAGCTGTTGCAGTCAGTTTCTCTTGATACTGAAACTGTTCTGATTGCCTAGGGTCTGGTCTGCTTTAGCTAGTCGTTAGAACCTTGGAAAAGGTCATTGGAGGTCAAGTGTTTTTCCTCTTAATTTCCCTAAAGTCCGACTGGCGCGTCAAATTGTGGGTAAGAGTGGTTATTTTTTGATTATCCCTTTGTCATTCCTATCAAAGCAAGTTTGCATGCTGCTTTTTGTGTTCAGTCAGATCCCTTAAATGTTGTTCTTTTTTAAAAAAACAAATGGTTGAAAATTTCTGTTTTTATGAATAGGTTATACAACAATTATATCAGCACCGGAAGCCTTATCATGTGGTAGGTATCGAGTTACTCCCAGTGGTGGTTAAGGCTACTATTTTATACTGGCGCATATAATCCGGCATGTCTATAGTCGATTTTAAGTTTTGGTTTATTCCTGCTGTTCCAATTGGGACCATGCAAGGATCATATTGGATCCCAGCCTTCCTCTTCTTATGAGAGGGGGTAGCTGATATAGACTTTGTTGCTTAAGTATGTGTTATGAGACAAATATTTAAGTATGCTATAATAATATCACCTTGCATGAAGGATATGCTCATTATGAGAGTGGTAAGATTTGTCTTTTTTTGGACTTATTTGTGAGTATCTGTTTATGCCATGAGGCTCCGGATACTTACCACATCCTTATTCAGCGGTGAATTTGTTGATGCAATCCTAGTAAGATGTTTGCATTAGCCATCAGGTAAGTATTTAATCGTAGCTAACATTCAGGGGCCCTTTAGTGCCCCCTTTGTAAGTAAGATTAGGTTCATACTTACCTGATGGTGATCGGGACCTTCCCGCCCTTTTTCCCCCTAAAGTTCCTTCGCTTTGCTATCTTGTAGTTTTGGAGAACTAGGAAGTGAAAGGGTTGGGCGGTTTTCTTTATGGCTTAGGGTGGGCAGTGTATGTATCGGTGTAGTGTATGTAGACTTTGGAAGGTATCACATTCACTCAGGAGCGAAGGCAATCCTAGTTAAGTAAGATCACATCAGGTAAGTATAACCTAATCTTACTACAAAGGGGGTCACTAAGGGCCCCTGAATGTTTCAGAAATAAAAGTCAATATTCACCTGGACCCAGTGTGTTGTCGTTGTCAATAAAAAACGGGTAAATTGAATAAAAATCCAAAAAGAAAAGTTTCAGGTCGGAACCCAATGATTTTGTTGGGGCAATGAGAATAACAACTTTTTTCCCCCTCATGATTTTTTTCGAAAGTGTATATTTTTGGAAATAATTAATTAAAAGGACATTAAGTTAATTGAACAGCAATAGTATCAGTATTCACAGTTTAATCTGTGCATATAACTTTCACACCGTGCATGTAAATTTCAAAGTTACAATGCACTGGCGCATGTAATTCTAAAATTGTAAATTCGAAGCCTGAAAACGAAGTTGTGATTTTCTATATGAAGGACATTGATTTTTGCTTAGCGAGAGTGAGGGCCTTATTTCATTATGGCCTGCTGAAGATTTTTTCATGTCATTGGTCCCTTTAAAAAGACAACAAGGTGTCCAAAAGAGACACTTTCATTTTTTATGCTGTGAATTTCCTGCGAATGTTTTAATGATATGATTTTTTAAAGTGAATTTAGGTTTAGTGAAACTACTTTACACAATAATAACGAATGCAATATTATTTTATGAAGCTAAAGAGAATTAAAATATTTACATGTTCTTTGCACAGATCTGCCCCAGCAGCAGTTCAAAAGAAGCCCCCCACTTGGGTTCTGAAAGAAAAAGGAAGCTATCAGACGATAACAGTACTTGCCACTTGTGATGTACAGAGAAGCTGTACCACAAGAGGATTCAACAGTGTATATGACTTATTATAGAATTAAAAACTATAGAATGTTCATGCCATGTTGTTCGATTTAAACTTAGTGCAACAGACTGCACTACAATTAAAGATAGGCTCCACAGCAGACTTCAGATGACTGTAACGCTACAGAGCCACATATGACCTCACTTTGGTGTACAGCTTGTAGTTGTGCCATGTTGTACTCCAAACCTGTGCAACAAGATTCTCATTCTTTGTTGTTTTCTTTGTGGATGCTTTTCATTGGTTAACATTTAGTAAGATTTGAGAGCAACAGGTGGGGGCCATAGGCAGAGTTTTCAGTTTGTTTGCTCGTATCCACAAGTCATTGGTAATGGTTGTGGTGGTGTCAGGATTGGCCTCAACTGTGTGCTGATCCGGGGCCGCGTGTTATCCAGGGAAGGGACGATCCGAAACAGGGCCCGCGAGAGAGGGGGGTAAGGCATTGTAAAGAGGCACAACCAAATTTCAGCGGGGAAAAAACAGGGCACAACAGAGCTCTAAACCTGAGATTGTGGCTACCACATTAGAAAACCTTGTATTTTTTTCAATCTGCCAAAATATTTTTGATCGACCATTGTCACCCATGCAATATAGAACACAATACCTTAGTGAAAGTTTTTTGTAAACATTGATTAGTCACATTTCCATAATATGGGCCATACCTCTGACTTGCACGGTGAGCATTAATTGCATGGAAGGGATTCAAATCTGTGTGTGTGAAGTATAAAACTAACATGTTTTGAGGAGGACTGCAAAAACTATCTGCGGCCCCATCTAGTTTTTGAAATCCCAGCATAATTACATGTACATCATACTTTTTTGCACCTATGTGCTTTATTCCATCAACAGAATAAAGTACATGATACAAAGTGGGTGCAGAGGGTATAATTTAATTATGCTGAAAATCACAAAGGGGATTATCAGTGTATAGATTTCTTTACGTCTTTGTGGGTGTACTCCTAGGCCGACTTCCAAGTACTCACTCTGTATGGTTGTCTGGCCAGAAGTAAGGAGTGATGAAATCAGGGCGTTGTTATAGCATATGAGAATTTGATCCAAGAGTACCTATATGAAGGTACTCACAAGTAGCTGCAGGGGTACTTTGTTACTGGTGGCATCCATGTATACCTGTCTGTCAAATGGAAGGCAATTTTGAATACAATACATGCTAGGTATTGTAAGGAAGTGGCGTGCTGTGCACCCAGTGGCTTACCCTTCACCGATAATACCAGGTATGTAATAATATGGATTATAGAAGAGCCAAAATCAGGGGAGTCAGCTGGTATTTATTTGTCGAGTAAGAGACTGGTGATGTGAAATCTCGGCTATTTTCTGCTGTCTGTTATCAATTCAGTGTTAGGAATCCTGCCTTCTAAGTTATAGACATGTCGAAAATAAACTGTAAGCGTTATCAGAAATGTGGATGTAAGAATGTGATATTTCTAGCTTATCATTGTGTTGAATTTTCCCATGAAGAATTTATAAAGTCGTTCTTTTTAATAAGTGATTAAGAACACCACAAGTCAGCGCAGTGAACATTGAAATGAAGTGAAAAGGAATCTTAGAAATAAGACAAAATTTTATTTCACACTGAGTGGAGCCTCTGCACAGAGGTTCAATCAAAATGTGATCAATCAACACAAGCATTCACTTTCAGTTTTAATACCAAAACTCATTTCTACTCCATTATCAAACTCGAGCACATATGTCACCAGTTGTGTCTTGAATAATAATGTGTGGACACCAATCATCTCTGGTCTGTTCAACGGAATTGTCATGTTTCTTTTTTAATTTGTAAAATTTTTTAATTAAGGCAGGCAACAACTCATGTCTTTGAAAGATGCCTTGTATTGGCTATTAGAAAAAAAAACACTTGTTAATTGACCCCCGGTCAGAAATTCCTTGAGAAAAGATCATGAAAAAAAGAAACATAAAAGTCTTTCCTTTGGAAAGATTTTACGTAATAACTAATGTGGAATTTTACATGTGTGATTAGTAATCCTACAGCTGCATTAACCCCATGAGTACTATACCTGTCGATTGATCCCAATGGAACTTAGCCAATCAGCAACATGGGAGAATGAGAGTAGCTAGGCTGGAGAGGGTCATGCCAAACTGCCCGTATTTGGAGGAAACTGCCATGGATTATTGAAATGAATTATGATGTAAGTAGTAGGAGTATGGAAGCAGGTAGTGCTCTGGGGTTATTAATCTTCAAACCTGATCCTCTGCTAGGTTTGGAAAACTTTCTTCTGTTCAAGGAACGGTCTAACTTGCTCTTACTATCTGTAAACTTTGGATGAGATATCTAAAGATACAAAAGCATGTAGTTTGGAAATTTTGTTTTTATAAGTGTGTAGTTTTGTTGAGCCATTGAGTGAAATGTACCGTATGAGGATTTTAATCTAGGAACCACCCTTGTTAAAACCACTCATAATTTTATCCGGGAATTTTATTTCATCCCTGGATGGGGAAAACCCACCCATTTCTCTACCTCATGCTGTGATGGTCGATAACCTTGACGCAACTTTTATGCATCGGCACTACATGCCGATTTTGATCGCGTGTGTAAAAACGCCGCGCTTTAAGCAGAGACGTCGCGTTTACTGGTGTGAACACCATCGGATCTCGCACTGTGGGATGAAATCCATGATCGCTGCACAGAGGTAGGGAAAATGGAGCTGAATGGAGCGTATACACTCGATCTGTCCAGTCTAAAGTCTGGAGTAAACTGGTGGCAGTGATGTCACTGACCTCTCTACACATGGATAGCGGGGTCTGAGTCGCGATTCAAACAACAGGAAGTTGCTTTTTTCCTTCTCAATGTGGCGGGAAACAATGCCTACACTTGCTGGTGCACATTTTCCACACAGATTTTTGTTATACAAAATTTCCATTAACGGGGGCCATTTTCGTGATCAAAACCTCGTCCCCTCCCCCGACTACCCTGAAAAACATGAGATTAATTTAAATCACTGAACCGTTAGCCTTCGTAAAATCATGTGTACCAAATATTACGTAAAACTTCGGTCGTATTTGTAAGAAATTCGCGATTTTGATTTTCTGTCCGTAAACGGACAAAAAAAAAAGAAATTACAGCACAAGTGGCCTATGGGTACCGTGGAAACAAAGAATTGCTCATACATCTGATTAACAATTGATCGGAATCAACTCAAATTTGTTGTGAATCGTGTTTCTCAAGGATATCTAGTGTTTAATGAATAAAACTGAAGGGGCTGGAAATCACGAAATGCACCTTTAAACCTTGGACAATAATCCATTTTTAAAGAGAGCAAATGCAACTTTCTGTGGTTTTAATCGGCGGCTATTCAACGGTGTGGCAGCCCGCTATCGATGTGTAGAGGTCATTGAGTGAGGTAACACATCAGCACACCTCAATGCAAAATGCTGTATATGCTTTGTGTCGGCAGTCCAATTCCGGTCAAACCGTGGGAGCATCAATACAGTGCACGGCATTTATCTCTTGCACGAATACAAGTACCATGTCAATGTTTTGAAGAATGGCAAGGCATTAATTGGTGGAACTTGTATAGGAGTCATTGAATTACCCCAATACTACTAGAATGGACAGAGTATAAGTTGTGGTCAATTTGACTTTGAAATCCAAAGATACAGGAATTGTAGGTAAAAACCCAACAGTAAAATAACCATTTACCTCAGAGGTATATTTTGTCCTGTTGAGAAGTCTTCAGGAGCCCTTGCTGAATTAAGCATTTCCTAAAATCAATTCCTAGGTTTCAGCAAAAACAAGTCAGAGACATATTAAAATAACTGCTAAACACACTGCTCCATGACTTACAACTCATCTTTAACCTCACATGGCTGCTCTTCATATTTCCCCTGCCCTTTAATCATGACATATGTATAATGGAGCAATGTTAAGTCATCATTTGGAAACAAGTACGGCACCCATAAAAAATACTACTCATTTCTGATTTGAAATCCAACTTGGTACCATAAACCTTCACATGAAGACCTATCCATTATGGTCATTAGTTACGGTCATGGGTCAAAAG
>JAMKCH010047836.1:0-11670 GCA_023653785.1 Ophioderma brevispina
ACATGTTAACCATGCATTCGGGGCATAATTCAAATGAATAACTAATTTTGAAAGGGTTTTCACAATAAACTTTGTAAATAAGGAAAGTAAACAGCTATGTATTCGTTTCTATAATTGGTGTTCGTGTGAGTCTGGATAGACAGACTCATGCGATGGGAGTCATTCATCTCAGTCTTTGACCAATTGCGCATCGCGAAAGGAACTTGTGCGATGTTCCTTCTGACTCACACAGTCCATGTGCACACGCTGTGTTCGTTAACGTTTCTGTCCAACAAATTATTAATCCGACTGTAGATTATAGTACGCTGTCATTCTGACTCTGTCACAATTCATTTTCTGAGTCGAGCACGACCCAGCAATCCTGCCAGACAGACCATGTCAACGCGCAAGGAAATGCAAGAGGCGTGATAACATTCAGTCAAATGATGCAACTCCGAGACACTACGCCTGTTTTCAGAAAATAAAAATGTGCCTTCATGGTTACCGTTGAATCAACATGATACCACATAATCCAAAATGCCTCGAATTTTTTTTAATGCTCAATAGCATGAAAATCCAAGAGAAATTGGAAATTGTGACGGCGTTCTAATTTTGATGGGTGCAAGTTAGGGCTGTCTCGGCAGGTCATTTTTTATGGCGACTTGTTGATATACATTGTAATTTGGTCACGACGTCAACATAATGTTGACATAAATTTTAATACAATTTTATCATTCAATCAAACTGACTTTATGCTTTATATAAATCCTAGACTGGACACACTGAAAACAGTGTCCGATTTAGGAAATTAAAGTTACATGCACAATTAGAACTTTTCCTTGAAAATAGGCTGAATTACACAAAAATTTACATGCACAGACAAAATTTTACATGCACAGGGCCAATGTTACATGCATTTGTGCATGTAAAACCCCTCTAAATTGAACACTGACTGAAAACTTGTTACCCACATGACCCAGTCTTTTTTAAACTCCAAGCAGGGTCTCCTTTGGGATACTGTTAGTCTTGAGTTGGAGGTAAATGAACTTAAAAGACATAAATAGGTCAGGCTACTTCCTTGTCAAATCGAGATATATGCTTATGGCGACACATGTGTCAACAGCTAAGGCATATCGACGACAGCCTAGTGCAAGTGCTAGATACATCATGGTTTACTTATTCTTTGATTTCCAGCGTGTGCTGGTTCTTGTGTCATTTGATGTGGATGCCATCTGTGCCTGTAAGATCCTGCAGGCACTCTTCCAATGTGATCATGTTCAGTATACCCTAGTGCCAGTGTCAGGGAGGCAAGACTTGGAGAGGGCTTACTTGGAACATTCTGAACAGGTAAGAAACAGGGTGCAAATTCCTCTATTTAGCATAGCAAAATGCTACCCATTTCGAAGTAACTGCTACACAAATTTTGGCTTTTATAGCATTTGTTACAATACTAAATATATAAGCATCGCATTTATGATAAAATTGCCAAAAACTGCTATACCAAAATTTTGAAGGAATTTGCACACTGGTAAGAAATTGGTTCACACATACCCACACACTTGTGCGCACAAACATATGCACACACACACACATTCATTTTCACTCATTTGTTCTCACAATTGGAATACAATTTCTTAATTAGCATTGGTAGGAATCAGGGTAATAGCTAGCACATTTTTAGTGGTGGGTGTTATTTGATGAAAATTTGACATTTTATAATGCCTAAAATTGTCAAAATTTGCATAAAATGATTAAAAATGTCCATTTTTTGCTCTTTGAGTAATTGGTGTTTAGTGGTGAAGCTCTGAAGGCTCTGAAGCTGAGTGGTGGGCTCTGCCGCCCACCACCGCCCACTGTAGCTACATCCCTGGTAGGAATCTAATTACATATACATTTCACAGGTGACATTCGTTTGTTTCTTGTATAAAAAGTTAGAATTTGGTCAAAATTAATGTACTTGTGCCACTTTTATTGTGTTCTGTAAAAAGTTAGATGTTAAAATAACAATCTGTTCTTTTTCATGTGATCCTAGCTGAAATTTGTAGTGATGATTAACTGTGGGGCCAACATGGATATCCTGGAGACACTTCAACCAGAAGGAACATGTACAGCTATCCTGTGACAGTCAAGGCCTATTGACTTGTACAACATATACAATGACACACAGGTATGTCTTAATTAGGAGGCATTTATTGTAATTACTTGAAAAAAAGTTGACAATCAAGGATTAACTTTCTCCAAGAAAATTCAAAAGTTAATTTTTAAGCAATTCTAAGCTACCAGATTTGTGAAGCCATATAGGTAAAAACTTATCCAATTTCCTAATAACAGATTGTTGATGTATTTTGAAGAGATAGATTTACATTTTGCCAAGATAAATTGCAAGTTGACAAACCTGACACCATCTAATGTTATCTTTGTGTTGCCCTTCTTGAGGACATCAATATTTAAGGTTTTTGTAATCTGTCTGTGCTTTTAACCAGATTAGCTTTTGATGGAACCAGATGAAGATGACAATATCCCTGCATATGAGGAGGTAATTCAGAAACGAAGAGGTAGGGTTTCATTGCATGGTAGAATCTTTGTAGTTGGTTATTAAGATGTGTGGGAGAAATGTGGAACTCGTGTGTATACCACTTGACCTAACACCATTCTCGTCTTCTAGCCTATCTCCCCGGAGGAAGGGAAGGGGTAAAGGGATTAGAAGGTAAAGAAAATTGCACATTTCGGTTGGGAAGTGAACTTGAAATCTTTGCAACATTCGTTAAAATAACAACACCACCACCACCAGCACCACACACGCAGAGGAGATATATTTTGCCCAAGTAGTTAATTTTTCATACCCTAATTTTAAAAAAAGGGCATAAATTTTAAAAACATGTAAAGGCCTGTAGCCGGGTGCTTCCAAAGATCGAAAGGCTGCATTTTTTCCTGTACCGAAAAACAGAATCTGGGAATATACACCCCGAAAAAACCACCACTACTCAATGTAGGTAATATTTTTATTGATACAATTTTTATGCGAATTTTGCAGTCTGAGACGTAAGGGGATGAGTCTGGTATAGATAGTGACGTGACAGCTCGAACATGGGAAAGAGAAGAAGATATGATGAGGTGAGGTTACCAGTGTGATGATAATGTGCGGAAGTAAAAATTGTCAAACAATAAATCCAATGGCATGCAAATGTCTGGAGTTTTTTTTTACTGACTCTCAATTTTGAACTCCCTTCCTAATTTCTGACTTACTGCCAGACCATTTTTTTCCGCAAAGGTTTTTTTTGTCAATCTTTTACACCTGTGAAGTGATCACAGATGTTTTAAAATTTACTTAGATAAGCAGATTAGCCTAAAACAGTGGTAACCAACAGAAACCAGGTGCCCAAGATATTATAAATGACCATAGGCAAACTTCATTATCCAATAGGTTTGAGCACCACCATATTTTTTTAATGTCAAGGCTAATCTAGGCATTAACAGAAGTTCTAATTAGTAACGCTGACGATTGGCCGCCAAGATAATCTCTTAACCCTCCCTTTTGAAACTCGGCAAGTCCTGGTTTGATGTCTACATGAGCAGGAAGTGCTTCCAATACGGCCTACAGAGAATGGGAGAAATTATCTTCTGTGGGGGCCAGTTGGACCTTGGGACTTCCACAGCAGGTCATGAGACCTGACTGAGCACCTAAGGCGAGGAATCAACTTTAAAGCAGCTCAGGTACCAGCTGGCTGAGGAGATCAGCCGGCTGCGTGTCCATAAAACATGTGGTGGAACGATTGCCAATTCCACTGCCCTGCGATGACCAAGTGGGGTTGGAATTGAAGTGAGTGGTGAGCTCACTCTCGGGATACCAATGATGGAAAATGGCACGTCTCTGGATTGCTTCTAGTTTGGATAGTGAAGTGGGTGTTGCTCCACAGCATTATTAGCTTCTGTATTCATGTGATCGCAACCAGGGGTTAATAACAGCCTATCAGTTGTCTCAAGATAGGGTTTGCATATTTGGATAGCCCTTACGCCATATTTATGAACGGCACATGTTGTGGCATTTAGTGAGTTGGAAAACAGCAACTTAGTCCGGGTTAAAATGAGTGAGGTGCCACCTGTAGGAGAAATTCTCATTGGTTTGCTAGACCAGTTTTTTCATGGGAAACAAAGAATGTCTGAGGGAAAGAGGCTGTTCCTGAGAACTTTCCCATGAGGCGGTTTTTCAAAATGGCCGTCAAAATCTCATATACAAGTGTGTATAGGGGTAAAAGTATTCGATGAGGTATTGTTGACTCTGTCTCATTGTTTGATTAGAGAAATTCATTTATATAAAGAAGCACGTTTTTATATTACACACACTTGATTGGTACCATCGAGGCTAATGGTCTAACTCTTTCCTAGGAAATTATGCCACATGACGTCATCAAGTTCACATGTCAGCAAAAATGTCAATATAGCAGTGTATACTTGAATGTATGGCATAACGTTTTGTATTATGGAAATATTTGGTTGAAACAAACGACGGGAGCAGTAGAGGAGAAACGTTGCTTATATTCACAAGTCGCCTTACCCAAGTAGACAGATTTTGTCCATGCTTAAGTAACAACTTTAAAAAAAAAATGGTAGAATGTGTACTAATGTGGATCAACAAAATCTGTAACACAATTAGTATAATTCCTCTTGATTGTTGTCATACAGGCTGCTCTGGGAGGAGAAGGATAGTAAGGATAAAAGACGTTCAGACAACAAAAAACGACAAGTGGGAAAGAAAATAAAAACAGAATTCATGTTTGAATATACAGAGTATTCTGTTATGGTAGTTCGTAAGTACAAGACAAACCAGGTTGTTAGTAGTAGAAGTACAATTGTTAGAGTAATCATAAATGCTTCTCAAATTTTGTGATCATTCATTCATTAGATGGCTACTGAATGAGCCCTGAAGGATGTATGAACCCAGGGGGACTTGTTACTGATTTGAGGGTCAGATGATTCCTTTGATGACCTCAAAATGCTTCCAGAATTACTCATAAAATGTTGACTCAACCACCAAGCTTCTGCTGATACAATTTTGATTTGCTTTAGATAACTCCTGATAACCTCAAAAGTCCTCAGTGAATTATTAATTTATAGGGGTCATGGGGAAAAATTAACTACAAAGAAAGAGTTAGAAATAAGAAAAGTACCAACTGCACATTCAAGTGGTTCAAGTTGCCACCATGAGCCAATCTTTATTTCTACTCCCAGCAGAGGTGGGGTCGGGTTAGTGCAGCAGGTCTTCCCGGACTTTCGCACCTCTGTGGTCTCAAGTTCAAACCTCAGTCCAACCTGCAGTTTCAAGTTTGTTTGGTTTTCCATCCATGGTGGGAAAGGGGGAATCTAGGAAGCTTCCTTCCAGGAAATTTGACCATTGGAGGAAATTTGGATTTTTTCCAAGAAATACATACAAACTGGTGGCAATCTATGGGAATGTGACTATCTTCCCGCGGGAAAAAGCTTTTTTCCCCCTGTTCCAGTTCCATAAACGGGCCCGCAAGCTTTCTCCGGGTACACCCGGTTTCTTCTAAAACTGGTCTTTCCTCCCCTAACGTATTATATGTAACGCTCAAAATGATGTCAAAATTGAAATAAAGTACTGTTCATGATACTATATAACACCAGATTTTTGATGTGTTTTTTTATATACTAGTCTACTCGGCATCAGAAGTAGTGATAAAAATGTTTTTTGTTTCTAATTGCCTTTTATTCCATGTCAGTCTGCTAGTTTATTATAAATCTAGCCTGGAAAATGTCCAAAGATACCCATTATTTATTATGGTAAGTATCTAAATTAATCTAAATATATCCATAGGCGATTTTCTTCAGCATAACTTGGCGCGTTGTCGCCAAATGTGCCAAAGAAACATGTGGGTGAATGCTTAACCACTAATACTTAGCCTAGTTAAACCAGACCATAATTGTGCAATCATACAAAAGGGAAGGCTCATGCCAGAGCTAATGAGCTCCTATTCTCTCTCCTCTCCTCCGTTCTTTTAATAATCATTTGAGGCGAACCCCAGTTTTTTCCCCCGTTTAGTTGGCTGTGGAGAAAAAATATTAATCCTCCCACATTCCTTCCCAGGATATTCCATTTTTTGATCGGGTATGAACTCTTCAGGTGGTTTTTTGTTTGTTCCTTCCTTTTTTTAAGTTTTTCAATTTATTTTTAGGCCAGTTTCAAGTATTTTGCCTGATTTTATATTTTTTATCCCCCTGGCTGAAAGTCAGAGGGGGCTATTGCAAGGGTGCGAATATCTGTATACATGTGTTGTTCCAGTTTTGTTAGATTTTCGTTTTTCGCGTCTCCTCCTTAAGTTGAAGTCCGATTTAACCGATTTGGGGTTAAGGTGCCAATAGTGGTTCCCTTCAATATGTGTTTATGACAAAGGTCTGGACTAAGGTTAAAGGTGCACTCAGGTATGTTCCCAGACTGCCAGCTGCCAGGGGATGATCAAAGTTCCTTGCAGTATTTTTTTCAAGGTTTTGTCACTTTAGGGTTTTCTGGCAAAAGTTCTTTCTCTCCTAATACCCTCTTGGGTCTAGGGCTGAGAGACATTGAGGTAAAGACTCAACAACTGGCTTTGGTATGCTTTAGAACCACAACTTCTGACTAGCCTGTTCTTACACTACACAACCATGTCCGCACAATATAATTAAAATTTGAACCTTTGGTGTTTTGCGGAGTATAGAATAAATTCACACAATCTTTATCATTATCTACCTTATGCATTGTTAACAAGTCCTGGTATTATTTTTCTTCAGGTGGGCCATCATAGGACTAACAGACGCAACTGCTTTCAAAGAAGATTGACAGGTACTTTTTTTTTCAATTTATTTAAAGGGTGCCTACTTGTCCTAGAATTGTCATAAATCTTCAGGATTTGGTTAGTTTAATTAATAATGAAAGGAGGATTCCTTCTGAAATCATTGTAAAAAGTGTTGACGTCAGCAGATGTAGAGAAGCACGCAGTACCATTTGTATATAAACAACACCCTATGCAAGGTAAGGCGTTCGCTACATCATAACATCATAATCAGCTGGATGAAACATAGCCAGACACTTCTTTACGCCCACTGCATTATCATACAATATGATGTGGTTTTTTGGTAAGGCCAACAAAAAAAAGTTTGTCTCAGAAGAAATGTGAACAAATGCAAAAAATAAAAAAAATATGCGTTTTTTTTTTTTTTTTAGAAAAATGCTAATGCGAAATGCGTTTTTTTCTTTTTTTTTAATGCATTTTTGGCCCACTTTTTCCAATTTTTTTTGGCCGCTTTGCGGCCAAATTTTCATTTTTTTTCTGAAATTTTTTACAAAAAAATTTAGTGAGTAAAAACCTAAAAACAAACTTATACTTGTCAAAACCAATTTTAACATCCTGCACCGGTCTTCTGAGACAAACTTGTTTTTTTTTTTGGCCTAATCAATGCAAGTGTATGCTCCCAATCATCAGCTAATTATATGAATTAAGATAGTAAGCAATGTGAATTATGGTCAACCTAGCCTTGAATTGTTATATTCAACTTATTCATACATAGAGAACTACGTATCCGATGTGACTGAGTTGAACAGACATGTGTCCAGGCACAACCACCGTGGTGAAGAGGAAGAGATTCCGTCTCCATCAACTCCATGAGGATATCTTTCACACCAGAGTATCCTTGGTTTTGTGGGGTTTTTTTATGTTGGGGACAGCTTCAAATTACAAATATCAGTCAGCTTCTTAGCCTTCTACAATTAGCAATATTTTTGAACTATTATTAATAACAATGATAAACATCTAATGCAGATTCTTGTTACCAGTGATTCAACGGCGTGGGAACCGCTGACAACTGTCGGTTATTTTGACACCAGTCTGCGTGTGGTGCAGTTTAGTAATTTGACTAATAATAAGATAATACAGGCTTTTCTAAAGCACCATTTCATCAAAATCGTAGTGGTTGTTGGCTATAATTATTATGCTGCCTTTACAATCATTTCACTTCCAGTGAAGCGTACAATCCTATCAGCACTAAGATTGTAATATACCCCACAACAGCTCCCGGAATATCACTTGGTTGACAAGGCAATTGAGGTAAAGTGTTTTGCCCAAGAGAAAACATGTTGGCCACAGCAGGGCTCAAACCCACAACCTTTGGGTCAATCGGTTGTCATACCCTACACCTGCCCTCAATGAAGTCCTACAAACGTAACTAGTTTCATAAGGGCCAGAAACAGGTCAGAAAGGTTGATTATGTTATTCATATCTTAGTACATCAATGTTTCTTTTGGCCCTTCCCATTACAAGGAGAGCATACTAGGGTCAGCCTCCCACAAAATCGGTCATCTTCTTTATCATTAATAGGGAGATGGAAACCCTTCTACCCTAAGAATAACTTTTACCAGAAACCAAATCGCAGAGATGAAGTGCGAATTAGATTGAACCAAGATCTCAACAATACCTCAGAGAATGCTAGGCTAAATACAACCATTACACAACCACCTCCACAATCAAACCCAATGTTTTTCTTCTTTATGTGGAATCATCAAATCTTTATTATCTATTTCATTTGAAAATGTGTGTTACAGCCCAGAATTTGTTTTCCTTAACACTTTATACAGACTTCAGTTGGTGTTATACAGACACTGGTCTTATTTGATAGTTTACGCATCAGCATACACAGCCTGCAAGTGAGTACAGTGACTACAAAAAAATATAGTGACAAAAAATTAACCTGTGTGTTATAAGTGTGACGCGTGCTAGTGCTACACCATTACACCTGCAGACGGTTGTTGTTTTGCTGCACTTATGGGGCTGTTTACAACATTAATTGAAGATATTATTTATAAACGCGTCCACCAAAAAATGTTTGAATTCAATTAACGAAGGCTACTTTCCCTTTCAAACAATTGCACAAAGTTTGGCACAGCTTTAAATTAGATGAAAATGTGTTGTGCAGCAAAATATTCCTACGCGCATGAACAAGCAGAAGGTGTCGAAGGGTTCATGACCGCAGCCCAGAGCCTGACCGGCTGCCATAGCGCACATGCTGATTCAACACACGTTGGATTGAGCAGATTCTTCTGATGATTACGTGATTTTGAGAGAACTGAAAGGAAAGGCAAGCTTAAAACTGGTGGGGGGCCCTATCTGCCAAAATTCAGAGCAAGAGAACATTGAATATTGTAAAAACGATTTTACGCCAACGAGACAACTTCTGTAGCTCTGCAATTTTTTAACAGGGATAGATTCAGGGATTTGGTTGGGGGATGTGGAGGCGGGGAGAATAACTAATAAATGTTTGTTTGGGTTTTAAAACCAAATCAGGTATTCTACACTTTACCGAGTTATTAAACTTTTTTAGAAACCAAAAGCAACACCAGGAATTTGGATTTTAGAAAACGGTAAAATCAGGGGCTTACTCTACATCCAGCAGTCTAGAAACTTTACCCATGCACTTTCCGCTCAGGTTGTTGTGCCATGCCTATATTCAATTATACTGGTATGCCCATGTTATTTTTTAATATTGATCCAATTTTAAAATGTATAACAATTTGTGATTTAAAATAATACAAACAAACAACCAAAAAAGAGGAAAATTTTTTTTTACCTAGAGGATCCAAATTGGAAAGCCTTCCAATTTGGATTATTTTCTACTCATTATATCAAGGTTATTGATTATTTTAGTGTTCATATTTATATGTTGTAGTGATTTCCTTTCTTCTTCCAAATCCTTGAATCAAATTTCTGATGAACTTCTTTGAAACTCATCTTCCCTATCCAGCTTGAAGTTATGGAAACTTAAGGGAAACAAGCGTCTGCAGGAGTTATTGGCCGATATGGGTATGCCATTGTCACAGTGCAAGCATAAATTCTCAGCTATGGATGTCCTCCCTGAGAGATAATATAGGGAAACAACTAGAAACAGTTCTGCACATTGCCTTTGGTTCTTTTTCTTGTTGTACCCACTCTTTTGGGGAAGAATGTTTGGCAACTTTTGGCAATTTCTCTCTCTATTTTAAATCGTTAAATGTCTTGGCATATCAAGGCATTTTAACCAATAGTAAAATCCTTTGGGGTTTGTTGATGGGACTTGCCAGGATCTCTGCTCTTATTCTGAATAGAATGATGTTGAGGTATAAGCTAATTCCAATATAGCTGACTGAATAGCGAAATTACCCTCTTTGCTGACAAGTTTTTAATTGTGGATTGTTGGATGCATGTCATGTGATCTCACATCTTTCAGAGGCAGGGACCAACGAGCTGAAGTCAGCACACACAGAGCTGTTGACCCTATGCAAATCTTTTATAATATTTCTGCAGTGGTGACTGCAAAGCTATTGTCCCTGGTCAAACGATCAGAATTTAAATACATGTTGGAATCTTGCTATTTAGGCTCTACAAAGGTCAGATTTGTATGTTAAAGCATCCGCTATATGCCCCAGAAATCTGTACATTAATTTTTGAGAAAAATCATATTTGCCTGTGATAAATTGTGACAAATTTGCACCTAAGTAAGCTAAGGAATAATAATCTTAATAGATTGTCAAAACTGTGTCGCCATCGATATTTTTTTTTTTGTTTATTCTGTTTTTTTGTGTCATAAGAAATTAGACTGTAGAGGGAACCAATAAGTACAATTTTTTTTTGGGGTTTGGAATGCATGATTACACCCACTGATCTGTAATGTTTCTAGAGGTTTTACCTAAATTTGAATATAAATTTGGAAATCAATTATATCATCTTCATTTTTTCTCTTCTTCTCTCCAATCTATTGTTGGTACCTGATCAATTCAGCAATTTCAATATTTGGGCTTTTACTGCAGCATTTCAGTTTCTTAAAACAGTTTTTTCTGCTTTTTGTTCACCTTTTTATCATCAAAGAGCAACCATGCCATCGCTCCCTTAGTTTATGCAGGCCTGAGGGCCATGGTCCCGAATCGCTAATTAATTAACCTTTGTCCCAGACCCAGATTTTTCCCAGAAGTGGTCAAATTAGGGGATCTGAAGAAAGCTCCTAGTTTTTGGTCATTACCCTTTGAATTCCTTAGGGCTAAGGCTGTTTGGTTTGGATGTTATAATCGAAAAATGTACCCCATTTTGATCGACAATATTAATTTTTAACACAGTACCGCTGGGGATTACAAAATAACATTTTTGCTGCTCACATCCAAAACGTGTTGAATATCGGCGCGAAACTTCAGAGATGGTGTTTTTGGGTGAAGCCATTCTATCAAGATGAAACCTTTGTATACTTAAATCAGGTCATTCACCTTTATGTCAATAGTGTCTTGTAATAAGTGTTTTCACTTCTTGTATACAGGTTAGACAGCATTACCTTGCCATCCTTCCAGGCCCAGTATGGGCTTCAGGAATAAGGTGAGATATAAATAAAGGGCTTACAAGACATAGACCCACTTTGGTGTTTACACACCAATGTGAACTCGCACACAGGCTTGGTGTAGGCCTACAATAAACCCACAAACCCGTGTTGTCCACCTGTCACATGAGCCTGGGTAACCACCCAAGTAACAGGGTTCCGGCGATACAAGCAGATGAAATGGCACCCTATCCGATACCAGAACGTTCAAATGGATACTCTATCCGAAACCCGAGGCCAGCCATATGACCATTGGAATTTTTAAACTCTAGGATTTTACGTCCCATTTGAGGCTATTTTATAGGCTGA